>JAUOBV010186392.1:0-12079 GCA_032360425.1 Rubia occidens
CCCCACTCTTCTCTTTCCTATTTTAGTAGTTTCATTAGTCGTAGTTAGTAGTTCGAGGGGGACGGGCGGAAACCCTCCGCCGTTGTCATTATCAGTGAGCTTGCAGAATCCAACTGTCGAACAAGATGACCGGTGATGGCCTACAAGCGCACAAGACGCTCTCTCACAACCGATCGATGGGCGCGAATCGCATCCAGCCTAGATGCAGATCCGATGGAGACAACGGACGGCGGCCGTGACGCAGAACAGGGACTACGCAAATTAGGGCCGACGATGCAGAACCGGACGACGAGTCGACGACCACAAAGAATGCGGGTCAATTATGGTCAGACCGGTCAACAAGCGGGTTAATCACGGTCATCGATGGCAATCCAGTTGAATCCGGTGAACCGGTCAACGGTGGCGATCCTACCAAACGTGGAATTTCGGTCAACGGGTCAACAATCATCGAATGGTTAATGAACGGAGCACAGTCTACGGCAATCAATGAACGGAGCACGTTCAAAGAATAAAGCACGGTCAACGATCGGAGCTCGGTCAACGAACGAAGCACGTTACAATGAACGGAGTACGGACAACAAACGGAGCACGGTCAACGTCGGTCAACGAACGCAAGCACGATCAATGAAGTGAGCATGGTCATTGAATGGAGCACGGCGGTCAACGACGTTCAAGGACGATCAATGATCAGTCATTGAATGGTCAACAAACGCAACCACGATCAATGATGTTAGCATGGTCATTGAATGGAGCACGGCGGTCAGCGACGTTCTAGGACGATCAATGAACAATCATTGAACGGTCAAAGAACGCCAATAAAGTGTTATTGAATGGAAGCACGGCGGTCAACGACGTTTAAGGAGCACATTCAACGAATGGAACACGTTCACACGGTCAATGAACGGAGCACGTTGGTCAATTAACGGACGATGGTCATCAACAACCAGGTCAGCATCGACCAAAGAAGCTCGGTCAAAGCATATAATGTCCCAATCAAATGCGAACAAAGTCCAGAGGGTTCATTAGGTCAACGGCAGCAAGCGGCGACACACAATAACTTCCCACCTCAATCCTTCTGAAGCCCAGACCTAAAACACATCCAGCGTATTCTCTTTTTTACCTTATTCATTAATCTTATGAGTTATTAAAGACCTACGTTGTAGGATAACTTCCCTGGATGTAAGCAGGGTTTTAGATTGACTAGTTCAGGGCATTGTGTTCGACTGACCAGGCGCAACTCGGGAACCAGGCAACTCGGATTCTCACCCTAATAAATGATGGTCTTTCAATCTCTATACGCCAGGTTGACGTGGAGCAAACTCTAATACACCATGCTGGTGTGGAGATCTATCAAGTGGGACGCTCACCCTACTCACCCTCTGTGAGCCAATCATGTGGGAATTATTCTCACCTTACAATAGTTATATTTTTTCTCATTTTAACTATGATTTTTCAATAGTCTATTAGTGCATAAATTCTAATCGAAAATAGACTAGAAGCAGTATTAATTTATCACCAAAATTGTAAACTATTTCTATATCCGAATAAGAAAGGTCTTAGTATTTGTTTGTTTTTTTTTAAAAAAAACTACTAGTTTGAATTCTTGTCTGGAAATGGAGGTTTTATGAAGAAAACCACGTGTATCCACGATTCCTTGGGGGCATATTTCAAGGCACGAAAACGTACTAAAACATTTACGAAAATCTCATCGAATTTCTACAAATCACAGATAATTGTACGGCCTGATTATCTCTAATTTAAATTTGGAGTAGAAAATTAAGTTCATTTGTTCAAGGTTGAATCAGTTGGGATGTGAACATCATGTACAGTTGGGCCTGATTTGAATTTTGAATTTTGGGATGCGACGATCATTTGATAAACTTATGTCAAGAATGATGAATCTCAGCAAAATTTTATGACAGGGATTATACGATTGTGGTTGTTTCGGTGATGCAACAACTGTGTGTTTTTAGGAGGGCTTCTCCAACTATTCAAATGGATGTAATTTCAAACTTCATTGAATTTAAATAGATGCAGACGATAGTGTGGCATATTTATTTGTAAATTGATTGATTGAATATAATCTTCCTTCAAACTAAAATATAGAATTGAGATAAAATGCGAAGGTCGTTTACGTTTTGCCTTAAAATAAATTGAAAACCCTAATAACATAACTGCATTAAAGTAAATTTCATTACACCCTCCATCAGAGTCAAACTTGCACATAATCTTTTTCACGGTCTCCAATAAACATGTTTGAGTGTAAATATGTGTAGTTACAGACAACAACGACACATAGAAAATTGATATATGAAAATTATACGTTATAACAAATTTAACAAAATGTCATACAATAAAATCGTTGTTCAAAGTTCGACAATTTTAGCCAATTTTTTTTTGCGCAGAATTGAATGGGACGAGGGGAGTCAGCTGAAATGAAGTTAAATTAAAATAAACATTGATGCAAAAGGTTAGGTGGGCGGCTTGGTCTCAATTGGTCAGAGATGCTTGCTTATTAGTGGGATTAATGTGATGGGACAATTTCTTTTTTAGTAAGAAAAGAAGAAGAAGAAAGGGACATTATTATTATTATTATTGAAAATAAATGGGGAAAAAAGGGTGGTGGAGAAAGAGGAGGGTTTCTCCACCGTCAATGAGGCATATTCTCGAAAACAAATGCCATTTGGAGTTGGGGTTTGTAATAGTGACCTTTGGTGGTGGGTGTGACTTGTGAGGATGAGGGGCATTAAGACCCCACTCATCATCTTTGCTTTCTAACTCTTTTGTTCATCTTTCTTTCTTGAGTGGATGTCCTTTCCCCTCCATTGTACAATTGATCATGTGTTGCAATGTATATGGGCTTGAGAAGGGGGTTGATTCAAGCTAATGATGATCTTGGTTACATCTAAACTACTACATGGAATGTGAGAGCTTAGGGAGGAAATTATGAGTTGTGGTGTCCTGTTTTCTTCGACTGAAATTAGGGTTGGCCACAAGTCGAACGAGTTTCAGTGAGCGTAAAACAAGAAATGGATCGATAGTGAATCGAACACATGTGACGTAAAATTTATTGGGTTAACCAACTAATCTGTAACTGTTTAATAACAGGAATACTGTGCAATATTTTACTATTTTATGGATTGGTGAGTCACATAGAACTATAAATGTAGTATTTCACTATTCGAATTTGTTTTCTAATTTTTCATTACGTATTTCATGTTTTTACTATGTTTAGCCTTGTATGTAAAAGTTTTGGTATTTTCATATGTTTTTTAAGTTGGGCTTTGGTTAAACGGATACATATTGGGATGAGTTCAAGTTGAAGTTACGTGTGTAGAAATCATTATCGGGTTGGGTTTGGGTTCAAAACGTTTGGTAAATTATTTTCAAAAATTTGTGCACCCATCTTCTCTTTACAGTTGGCTCATGTCTAATTTCTGCATGGTATCAAAACTGGTTCAATTTTGGTGATTGAAGAAGGACCTTCTTGGTTTGGTTGATTGGTTTGTTTGGTAGATTAGTTGGTTTGCTTTGATTTGGGTTCAAAAGGTTTGTGGTCCGCCAGTTACACCTGTGGGGATGCGTTAGAGCAGTTCACACTGAATGTAGAAAGGTTAGTTATCTTGTAAATAAGTTTGATGGTTTACTCCTCCTGTTAACAATTGATTTTAGCATGGAACCCTCCTAACCTTATGTGTTGGGTCTTTCTACATACTTTCACTTTCCTTAATAAGGTCACCTGCTCTAGATCTAAAATGAACTAAACATATTTAAATTGAACTAAACTAAAAAAATGTGTTAAGATAGTAATAATATGACCTAATAAAACTATTTCATCAAATTAAATCTACACTGGACTGAACTGTGATCAAGTTCAGGAGAACATAGCCTAAGAAGTGGAGGAACGAGGGGAGAAAGAAGAAAATGAATGGGGAAAGAAGAAGAATAAAAGGGTACTAAAGTCTTTTCCATTTTTAAAATTTTAGGAGTAAAATTGTCATTTACTTAAAATTCGACCAATTCCGACGTTGACTATTGGAGTCAATGGCTCTCAGGGTTAGAATGGCGCATACATCATAAAGTTAGGATTATTTTGTCACTTTTAACCTAAATAATAAATAAAATGATAATTTATATTTATATAATTTAAAATAAAATATTTTATTATAAATTATTCACTTAATATAGAAAAATACAATTATTTTCATTCTACTTAGTTAGAATACTTTTAATAATTCAACTAAAAGATATAATTTTACTAAAATTTATTTATATAATTATGAATATATATTTCATATTTTAATCAATTTATTACTTATAATTAATAATATTTTTATAAAATTATTTTATTTTTATAAATATATATTTTATAAGAATGTTAAACTTATTTATGTAAAAAATTAATGATGGATGTGTTGAATTAACTAATTATTTTTAAATTTTTATAAAAAAAAACTCAATAAAAAAATTGCTCAAGAGAATGGGGCAAAATTGCAAATGGGTCAAAACGGGTCAATTTGGATCAAAATTCAACCCGACCCATTTGACCCAACTCACTTGACCCGACCCGACCCAAATGGACCGGATCAAAATGGGCCGGGGTCGGGCAATTTGAACACCCCTAGTTATAAGAGAAAACACATTGAAAGTCGGTTTGTGGTACAACAATTGACTAAATTGTTTTTTTGGTACCCAAATATGTCGCAATACATCTTTTGGTCCCCCGAGCCCAATACCTCATACATTCAACAACTAACAAATGCAAAATGATTTGTTTGGTCCCAAAACTAGATTCCACGTGGTTTTCAAGTAAGTTGGAATTATTTTCTGATATAACCGGGGGTATTCTCATAATTTTACTAATTAAAAAACTTTTTCAGTTAAAAACATTTTCCCTTTTCCGCCCTTTTCCCTTCTCCCATTCCGCCGCCACCTCCACCTGAAACCTTTGCGAGCGAAGCTTCATCGCCACTTGGTCCTCTCGGTTACAAACAGATTCGTCGAGCAAAGCTTCAGCTGTGGCATTCCAGATCGGCTCAGCCCAGGTTCCGCCACCTCCGAACTTAGGGTTTGCTCCGCCGTCGCCCGAGCTTCACGCAGACATCACGTCAGTGTCTTGAACTCTGAGAATTCATCGTAGAGCTGATAATATGTGACCTCCGGATGCAGGTCACCAACGTATAACAAAGCTGACGTCGATGAAGCGCCCACGACCGTCATTGCCTCTTTTACCTATCAATCACACAAAAAATCAACACTGCGTCAGAACAAAATCACACACACATCACTCACAAAGTAGAACGAAAATTACAAAATCAACCGAATACAACCTAATTAAATTGAATTGCTTTTCTGGAGCTGAAAGGATCAAAATCGGGCTCGCTTTAGGCGGGGTTGAGGAGCGAGATGGAGGGCTGGAGAATGAAGAAGGTGGAGCCGATGAGGATTCCAACAAGGATGAAGAGGAGGCGCTGCTCTTTGAGGAGGTAATTGAGAGATCTGTGCAAAGATCTGGGGTGCTCGATCGTCCAGATCTGCCCCAACAGAGTTTTCGGCGCCACCCCTCAGCTGCGTCAGCTCCGTCGCTAGAGCTCGAGCTTAATGGTTAGATTAATGGAGGCGATTTCAGGTGGAGGTGGGGGTGGAATGGGGAAGGGAAGGAGGAAAGAAAGGGAAAATGTTTTTTAATTGAAAATATTTTTTACTTAGTAAAATTACTAAAATAGCCCTGACTACATCGGAAAATAATTCCAACGTACCTGAAAACTACCCATAATATGATTTTGAGACCAAATAAATTATTTTGTATTTGTAAGTTGTTGAATGTGCGGAATATTAAACTCGGGGACCAAAAAATGATATTGCGACACATGTTGGTAACAAAAAACAATTTATTCACAACAATTTAACAAGATTGAGATGGGGGAAATAAGGAACATTGGGAGAGATGGTGCAAAATTCTACAGACTCCACACTGTGATAAAGTAATATGTTTCATTGAGCACATAGCTAAAATAATACTCCCTCCGTCCCACTATTATTGGCGGAATTGCTTTTTTACGGTTTTCAATAATCATGTTTGACCGTAAATAACTCTAGTCACGTATAACAATTTCACATAAAAAATTAATATTTAGAAAATAGATGTTAAGACGAATCTAATAATATCTCACATGATATATTTATTATAAATAGATTAGCTCATATTTAGAGTCGAAGTTTTTCAAATTTGACTTAGAAAAAGTAAACATGCCAATAATGGTGGGACGGAGGGATAGTATTTTGCATCACTCGAGTAAAACAAAAAAGGGGAGAAATGAAGAGGTTAAGAGAACAAAGTCAAAACCATCTGGAGCGGCTGAGATATGGCCATTGAAGGTGCTGGAAGAGCCAAACACATTAAGGTCTCTCTCACGAAGGCAAGCCTCAAAGTGGCGTGGAGAGATCACCTGAGACAGAATCTCAGCATGAACAACAGTAGTCCATATGGGCTCCAAGTCTCCCTTGTGAGTAGAGGGGACGCTTAATCCCAATAATTATTAGAACCCATTAAATACAAGATTATGATAAAATGGGGTTTATAGTATTGGGTTACAAGGATAAATGAGATTGAGATCCCAATCTTCCCATATACCCATTTAAAATTGGGTAATTATGAGTACCCAATTAATACTCGATCAATTCCCATATTTTGATAAAGATATTATTTAGTCTTTTAGACTCCACTTAAGCGTGAATTTTTTTTAATCTTTCCTGACTATTTTTATGATTACATTTTCCAAACTTCATCAGATTCCTAACTACAGCGGTAAACAAGTTTGTTCAAGTTCAACTCATTTAAAATATTTTGAACTTGGTTCGATTCGATTGAACCTGTAAAATCATGTTTAACCTCGAGGTCAAGTGAAATTAATTTAGTTCAAACTCGAACTCGAGCCATAAATGAATATATTATATTATTTACATTTTATTATATTTAATAAAAAAAATATATATATATATAATATGTTGGCTCTGTAAACTTGATGAGATTAATGAACAATATTAGTTGGGCTCGAACTCGAGCTCAAATACTGTACGATGAGCTTGAGCTCGAATACTGTACAAACTTGATCAAATTGGAATTCAAGTTGAGATTTGACCGAATTGTTCATAACCAGAACTGTTCACGAGCTCGAGGCTTGTCACACTAGGGATGTAAATGAACCTAACTGTTACAAGCATCTCTATCAAAACAAGACTCAAATTCAAGTTTGACCGAATTCGAGCGCGCTTGAACCAACTCATATAGTGTTAGAGTTTGAGCTCGAATTCTATTAACACTAGTCGTTAAACTTGTCCGACTTATCGATCCAACATAATATATATTTAGTATATATTTACTAAAAATGTATATTGAAAGAAATATTATATTTAATTATGGATCTAGTGCAAAATCAAAATGGAGCTCGAATCAAATTAATTTCACTCAAAATCAAACTAAAGTCAAACTAATTTCATTCGAACTCGAGTTTGAGCCGTATACTATAGGTTTGCACGAGTTTGTGTCGAGTAGGAACTGAAGATATTTTAAACAAGCTGAATTCGAATTAGTGGTTATTCGAGTTCAGCTTGACCCATTTGTGGTCCTAAGTGTTGTAGAAATAAAATGAAAGGACACGAATTGTACCATGTCCGGCAAAAGGTTAGAATATAATTTAAGTATGTGAATGAGTGACAATATGTCTAATAACACCAAACTATTAGGCTACTAATTTATACATGATTTAAAGATGTATAATTTGTGAATTATAGTGAATTTTTATGTTACATATTACTTATGCATCTAATTTGGTAATTTTGGGTATTTATTGGGTATTTGTTGGGTTTTCATTAAGTTAACATAATATGGGACCCATTGAGATCAAAATTTCCCATTAACATAATCATTCTCATCCCGCCCAATCCCAAAAGTTAATGGGTATTTAATACCCGATCCCATTAATTTCTCATCCCATTTCTTCCCAATCCCGCCTAATTGACCCCTCTACTTGCGAGGAAGATGCACCAAAGTGTGAAGGAAAAAATTGAACAGGCTAAATCACCACAGATTGAACAATTGGGGCAGGATTCAGTACAAGAGGTGAAGGTTGAGTCTCAGGAGCAGCCTCGATAGCAGAGCCACTGACATCACCAAGGGCCATAGTAGTGTGCCAGCATTTCCGCTCCAGTGTCTTAGTCTCCTCATGGTCAATATATATAATTGGACAGTGTGGATTGAAGAATTTGATAGAGTAAGGGTGTGCTCGGGGATTTTCACATCCCCCTCCATGTCGTCACCCTGTCTCCCTTGACATGTCACCGATGAAGATTGTAATTGACATGCCTGAAAAGAAATGACGAAAAATAGAAAGTCAACACCAAGCAAACAAAGTATGATCCAGATAAAAACATAAGAGAAAAATGAAAGTATTAAAGACAATCCGGTGGAAATCATGAATAATAGAAAGTGGCAGTAGATAACATAGGGTAGACACCAACACAGAGATAAGATAGCCCCATATCGCATAGCATTGGCTCACGACATATGGAGTCATGGTTAACGGATGGGCTGCTCAATTGAAAAATGTTGTGCTTGTTGGATGCTATCTCCTCGGCACTTGGACGCGCACCATGCGTTCTGGAAGGGCCACCTAGGAAGCGATCGCCGCCTCTCTTCCCCTAACACAAACTAAGATTCAATGAATTAAAAATAATTCTTCCACTTCACCCTAGTAAGAAGCCCCACTAGAAGTTTCGCTCTATCCTTCCGGAATTTCAAATGACACCAGTCTAGCGGTATCCTGGCTGAGTGGCAGAACATCCTAAATAAAGTGATTATGGGGTTGATGCCCTGAGAAAGGCACAACATTTCATACTCAAAGAGAACTCACCAAATTTATGGGGGAGGTTGGTGAGATCTAGTTCATAATTCCCTAACATTGATTGAAAGAAGGTGACAAGGAGAAGCGAATGCCATAGTTTTCTAAAGTTTCTAGGAGTATCTCCAATGGTTCCTCTATTCTATAGTTGCGACAGTGTTTTTTTACAGCTGTTACAATGTATTTAATCCAATGATAAACTCTATATCTTTCTCTAAAAAGAATATTCCTTTAAATTCTTTATGAACTTTAATTTTACAAAAAAAATCATGAAATTAAGTAAATAAAATTTATTCAACTTTATACACTCATTTAAATTAATTATCATTGACATTATAATTTTAATTCAAAAAGATAAATTTTATACATAACTAATTATATATTTAAAAATAAAAGAATAAAAAATGATGTAAACTATTAGTTAATACTCATTGAAAAAGAAGAAAATACAAGAAAGAAAAGAAAGTGGGAAAGAAGAAAGAAAAATAAAATAGAAAACAAAATGGGCACATGTGCAGTTGCTGCAGTGCACGCAAAATATGATGTGACACTGTACGAAGGGGAATATGTTAAATGAAGCGTTCCATTGGAGTGAACCAGCGGATTTAAAAAAAATCCTTTTGTGCCTCCTACGCAATAATAGCGCACAAATGGCCTAAATAGATAGCTTTCTTGTCGGTCGACACGTCTAAAATTGTGTTTGTCGCCCCTGATAATAACACACGGTAATGGAAGCTCCCTGGTTCCTCTCGTAGCCTCGTGACGATCATTATCTCTCAAAGCACGCTCGTCGGCCAGAACTTCACAGAATGATTGCGCCGACAACCCCAATGTTGACGTCATTTCTCTAGATTTGAAGGGAAAGAGAAAGAAAAAAAAAAGGAAGTTCGAGAAAATGAAAGAGCAAGCGTTAAGAACGTTAAAACAACCGTGAGAAATAATAAGAAAAGTGAAAGAAAGACGAAGTGTTTTCAAAGGGGAAAAAAGAGAAAGAAATTAATGAATACTCGGGAAGGCGCGCTGCATTAAAAGCAAGGAAAGAGAATATTTGTCAATTTGATTGAGACATCTTTGGGAGGATGCAATTTTTTAACAAATTGCACACAGCATTTTGAAAAGGTGGGCAAGTGAAAACTATCAGAGTCGGTTGACATAGCTGCTTTGAACCAAAACGCCACTTTCTCAAAACAACTGATCATTTTTAAATAAAAACGGGTACAGTTTCCATGCAAAAAAAACAAGATGGGAAGTTAGACGGATCAGGCCACGGATCATAGAGCACAGGACTACATGGCTACCTATCAACCCCGCACTGATTAGCGACGTGATCTCGGACTGGATAGGACTTGATAAGGTATGGATCAAATGGCCCAACCTTAGTAGGAATCAGCCCAACAAGAGGGCAAGGCCCGTGCAGCTCAAGAAAAGTGGTGATGTGAATGCCTTGGGTCATTCAGACGTATGGCCTTTAAAAAAAGGAGGTGAGACGTGCAAAAATAACAAGTTATTGTTTTTCTTCCTCCTCATGCTACCAATTTTCTCTGTAAATCTCCGACCTGATTTAAACATCATAACGGGTATGTCGCAACGGAATTTAACTGGCTATATAAAAGTCGCATGTGATAGCATTAAATACAAACTTACATTTTTATCAAGTGATTATGCCAAACTAGTATATTTAGAGACAATCGTAGAATAAGACTGTTGAGATTATAAGAAAATCTGACAGTTGGTGGACAGTGTTTTTTCTTCCGCTTTAAATAGGGGGAAAAACTCCTCTCAGATAATGTTCGTTTTTCTCAGGGCAGTCCGAAAGAGAAGAATGACGCTTAGGTTCTGACTGTGAAGAGGAAGAATAAGTATTGAGAATTTTAAAATCTGGTTTAAGGTTCTCTAATGGCTTCGAGACCAGTTATGCAACAACAAAACAAAGGTACCAAAATGACTTCTTGATTATTGGAATCAGACCCTAAAGATGATGTTTTTCTTCATCATTGAATTTGTTCTTGTGGGCGATTATCTATTCTTTAATGGGGGATGTTAGTAAGTTGTCATGATAAGATTTCATTGTAACCTGTTGTTTTGTCTAGTTATAATTGTTCGAATTGGGCAAAAATCAAAATGGTTTCTGGAATTTCATTCAATTGTCGGGACCATTTTCTTCTGAGATTGGAACATTTTTTCATAACATTTCTTGATAAGAAGTGGTTTTGTTGTATAGTTGAGGGTGTTGCTGAAGGAGGCGCAGTGAAAGTAAAGAACATGGCTGCGTTGGAGGAAGAAACCGTCGAGCTCTCGGAGATATCAGAAATGTGGTTACTGCTTGGGCGGTGGTTGAAGGAAAACCATTTCCTAATGTCACAAGGCCAGTCCAATTCGATTTTCCTCTACACCTGTCTGCTAGCTCTTCCTGTATAGTTGTATTGCCTAATTTGTGCTTCAATGTCAGAAATTTCTATATCCTGTATTTACATTTTGGACGTCTCTGTTCCAATATTAGGAGTTTCTGTGCCCAACAGCTGACGAATGCTCAGGCAATTGAAAACAAGAATAAATGTGTGGCAGGTGCTGTTAAGATCAAGAAGCCAGCGCTGAAGATAACTGTTGTGAAGCCAAATCCCGAGTTGGTTGCGATTGAAATAAGTTCTGGGAAGGGAGGGAGAAATCTAGAGAAGAATCATCTTCCAAAAAGAAAGCCCCAACTCTCACTTCCACTCTGACAGCTAGAAGTAAGGTGGCATGTGGGGACAAGCAAAAGGCCTCAAAGGGAGGGGAATGTGGCACACATTGATGCTGCAGATGCGAGTAACGAGTTGGCAGTCACTGAGAATGTGGATGGCCATTACAGATTTTACAAGATTGCTGAGGTAAGAACAACTCAATTTGAGGAGAAATTTGTGGAGTTGGTGTTGTAGTTAAATTTACCCTTTATTTTTGTGCATGCAGAATGAGAGCAAAGTTGGTGATTACATGCATTTCCAAGCTGAAATAAATGGGAAAATGAGGGCAATTCTGATAGACTGGCTGACTGAGGTTCACCAGTAGTTTGAGCTGAGACTGAGACACTCTACCTGACCATCAACATCATCGATCGTTACCTTGCCGTTAAGATCACGCCGAGGATGGAGTTGCAGCTGCTTGGTATGGGAACCATGCTTGTGGCCTCAAAGTATGAAGAA
>JAUOBV010186501.1:0-12075 GCA_032360425.1 Rubia occidens
AGAACTTGGTTCAAGCTTCCGGATCACAATTCCTCCGCTTCTTTGTCTTCCTTCTCCGATCCTTTTATCTTCTACCACATTTGACTCGTGACCTTTAATATTCTACCATCCTTTAGAATGGCCTTCAATGCACTCCAAAGTTCTTACGAGTAATCTACAAATTAAGCTTACAAAAAGAGATCTAGATGCTCGTAAGGATAAAAAATCCATTGGACTCAAACTAGGTTATAAAATGAAGGATTTAGATACGAACCCTTTATCATACCAAGGGGATCACTATGTAGTTTCTATAAAACTCACAAGGAAGATGGTTCTCATCGGTTTATCCAATATCCCTTCACAGTGGGCATTCAACAACAACTGCAAGTGGGAGAAACCAGAAACCTGAGAGAAGTGAAGAAGAAACTCCACCAGCTTACCACCAGACGGAATTGGAGCATACTGCAATTGTTCTCAACATTTATTTATCAAATATGGATTGAAAGAAATCAAAACATTTTCCAAGAAAAGGAACATAAGAAGGAGAACTTGATTGAGCTGATTACTTCTGAATGTAATTGGAGGAAATCTTAGTGTGGCATTTTGATAGGCACATTCGGTTTTTTTATAAAGGCTAAGGGTGATGGCCTAAACCTCTGTTGTGGTTGACGATGTGCTTAATATATAAATAAGTTCATAAAAAAAGTCCCTCATTGATATTTTTTTTATGAAACTTACTTGGTATTGCAAAATTCTCCCTTACTCAATGTATGAATAGGTTCTTCACAATTGAATCATCCTCTTGAATACCTACTGTTTTCATGGAAGTTTGAGATATTTCCAATATTCATCCACGGTACGATTTCCTCGCTTCATATTACTTAAGTCTAAGTGTTTTTCCATCAAGTGCGTTGTTGGAAAATGATACAAGAATCATCAATCTTGATTTGAATAGCTCGTCTTCAGTCTTTCCCATGTAGAAATCAATCATCAATCTTTATTGTTGAAGTGGGCTTACTTGGATTTAGGATGGATATTGGTTGATTTGAGGTATCCATTCTATTTTCATTAGGAATAATAGTTGGATTTGAATAAATTTGGGTAGGACCACTGCCGCCTATCAGTTTGACTCTTCCTCATCCAAAGTTAAAATATCCTGAGTCAAACCTTGTCCTTTGATATTTAAAGCTATAAGATGGGGTCTTTTTCGACCTTAAGATACTTGTAGCCAACCTTACTTTCCCCAATAAGTCAATCATTTAACCATTATGTTTAATCTTAATTGGTATTTAGTGATTTTCCCGAAGTCCTTCGATAAACAGGTTCTTCACAAATGCATCATCCTTTCCTATACCAACCTATCTCATAGTTAGTTTGAGACATTACCAATATTCATCCACGGTGTGATTTATTTTTTCTAATTACTTAAGTAAAAGTTCATTGACATCAAGTACGCAGTTGGAAGATGATATAATTGAAACCTGTTTTCATTTTCCAAAGTACCAATCAGTCGCTTTCTGCATATGCTCTGATTATTTAAACTAGACATACATGGGTTTCACAATAATTGTTGTTGATTTGAGGCCTCCATTCTTCTTTAATTAGGAATAAAATTAGGATTTGAATACTTCTTTGTAAGAGAAAATTTTCCCATCACTATCCCTTTTACTCGGCCGAAATTAGAAGATCCAGAGTCAAACCATGCCTTTGATTGTTAAATCTGTAGGATGAGGTCTTTTTCAGCCTTAAGGTACTGTCAACCTACCTTGGTTCACCAATAAGTCTCTCAGTGATACATTATATTGAAACTTAATCAATTTCCCTTAGTTTATATAAGGTTCTTCACAAATGCATCATCTTCTCGCATACCAACCTGTCTCATGTTCACTTTTACATATTGCCAATGTTCATCCAGAGTTCAATTTCCTTTCTTCATATTTCTTAATTTTGAGTATTTTTATATCAAATACATTGTTTAAACATGATACAAAAGAAACCCGGTCTTAAATCATTCCCATGTAGCAACCAGTCTTCCAACATATGCTCATAATTCTTTGTACTAGATATATTGTTGAATTGAGGTAGCCATTATTCATTCATTAGGATTGAAGTTCAGATTTGAAAATGTCATGGTAGAAACATAGCCTTCCGTCAGTGTGCCTCATCCTTGGCCGAAGTTATATGATCCTGAGTCAACCCCTAGCCTTTGATTATTAAAAATATAGGATCTTGTCTTTTTTGGCCTTAATGTACTTTCAAACAACCATGATTTAACCAACGAGTATCTCATTAATATGATATGCTAAAGATTAATCAGTATTTGGAGATTCTCCCTTAGTCCTTTTACAAATATATTCTTCATAAATGCATAATCCTTGGCCTACCTACCCTTCTCATTGTTAGTTAGAGATATTGCCAATATTCATCCACAATGAAATTTCCTTGCTTCATATTTCTTTAGTATGAGTATTTATTAATCAAGTATGTAGTTGGAACGTGATATAAAAAAATCCAGGCCTTTAATTTTCCCAAATAAAAATCAGTCTCTTCCAGCATATGCTCTTAATTATTTGAAGTAGACTTACTTGGATTTCATATGGATTGTGGTGATTTGAGGTAACCATTCTCTTTTCATTAAGACTGAAAGTAATATTTGAATTCATCTGGGCAAAGCTGCCCATAACTTTCCCTCTTACTCAGTCGAAGTTAGAAAATCTCAAATCAAATCCCGACCTTTGATTGTTAAAGCTTTAAAATAGGATCTTTTTCAGACTTAAAGTACTTTCAACCAACCTTTCTTTCACCAATAAGTCACTCATAGATACATTATATTGAAGCTTAATCAGTATTTGGATCTTATCTTTTAGTCCTTTGATAAATAAGTTTTTCACAAATGCATCATCCTCTCGCATACCAACCCTTATAATTTATAGTTTGAGATATTACCAAAATTAATCCACGATGAAATTTCCTTAATTCATATTGCTTTAATATGAGTTTTTTCCATCCAGTACGTGGTTGGAACATAATACAAATGAAGACTGGTCATCAATCTTTCCCAAGTAGAAATCAGTCTCTTCTAGCATATGCTTTTGATTCTTTGAACTAGACTTACTTGGAATTTAAATGGAATGTGATCGATTTCGGGTAGCCATTCTTCTTTCATTAGGATTCAAAACCATATTTGAATGCATATTAGTAGAACCATAGTCGCCCATCACCGTGCATTTTCCTTGGTCGAAGTTAGAAGATCTCGAGTCAAACCCTGGCTTATGATTGTTAAATCCGTAGGATGGGGTCATTTTTGGCCTTAAGGTACTTTCATCCACGCTTTATTTCACAAATAAGTCACTCATTGATACATTATCTTGAAGGTTAATCGGTTGGTATTTGGAGATTCTCCCTTAGTCATTCGATAAACATATTATTCCCAAATGCATCATCCTCTCGCATACCTACCATTCTCGTGGTTAGTTTGGAACATGATACAAATGAAGCCTAGTCTTCAATCTTCCCCAAGTAGCAATCAGTGTCATCCAGCATATGCTCTTTATTCTTGGAACTATACTTGAATTTTGGATAAATTGTGGTTGATTAGAGGCAGGCTTTCTTCATTCAATAGGACTAAAATTCATATTTGAATATGTCAGGGTAAGACCACAACTGCCTTTCACTAACCCTTTTCCTTGGCCGAAATGAGTAGATCCCGAGCCTAACCATTGCCTTTGATTTTTAAGCTGTAGGTTGGGGTCTTTTTATACCTAATGATACTTTCAACAAACTTTTGTTTCACCAATACATTCCTCATTGGTTCTTAATGTTGATCCTTCAACCGTATTTGAACATTCTTCCTTAGTCCTTCGATAAACCGATTCTTCGCAAATGCATCATCCTCTTGCATACCAACCCTTCTCATTGTTAGTTTGAGATACTTCCAATAATCATCCACATTGAAATTTCCTTGCTTAATGCTACATAAATAATTGTGTTTTCCCATCAAGTACGTGGTTGGAACATGATAAAAACATAGCTCGATCTTCAATCTTCTCCAAGTAGCAATCAGTCTTTTCCAGCATATGGTCTTGATTCTTTGAAGAACACTTCCTTGGATTTCATATGGATTGTGGTTAATTTTAGGTATCCATTTTATGTTTATTAATACTAAAATTTGAATTTTTCTAGGTAGGACCAAAACTTCCCATCAATATTCCTCTTACTCGATCGACTTAGAAGATCTCGAGTCAAACCCTGGCCTTTGATTATTAAAGTTGTAGGATAGGATCTTTTAAACCTTAAGGTTCCTTTAAAAAGTTTTTGTCACCAATAAGTCACTCATTGATACATTATATTGAAGCTGAGTTGGTATTTGGTGATTCTCTCTTAGTCCTTTGTTAAAAAGGTTGTTCACAAATGCATCATCCTCTCGCATACCGACCCTTCTCATGGATAGTTTGTAAATTTTCCAAACATCCCAAGTGAAATTTCCTTGCATCATATTGCTTTAGTATGAGTGTTTATCCATCATGTACATAGTTGGAACATAATACAAAAGAAGCCCGATCTTCAATCTTTCCCATGAAGCAATCAATCTCTTCCAGCATATGTTCTTGATTCTCTGAAGTAGATTTACATGGATTTTGTATGGATTGCGGTTCATTTGAGGAAGTCATTCTTGGTTCAGTAAGACTAAAAGTCAAATTCAAATATGTCAGGGTACAACCAAAACTTTCAATCACTTTCCCTCATACCCGGCCAAGTAGGAAGATCCCGAGTCAATCAGGGCCGTAGGTTGGTGTCTTTTTCTAACTTACGGTACATTCAACAAAACCTCCTTTCACCAATACATCTCTCATTGATACTTATTGTTCAAGCTTAACCAGTATTTAGAGATTCTCTCTTAGCCCTTCGATAAACTGGTTCTTCACAAATGCATCATCCTTCGTAGTCTCGCATTCCAACCCTTCTTATGGTTAGTTTGAGATATTTCCAATAGTCATCCACATTGAGATTTCTTTGCTATATACTACATAAGTACAAGTTTTTTTTACATCACGTATCTAGTTGGAACATTATACAAATGAAGCCCGATCTTTATTTTTCCTCATGTAGCAATCAGTCTCTTCCAGCATATCTTCTTGTTTCTTTGAAGTAGACTTACTTGGATATCTTACGGATTGTGGTCGATTTTGTGTAGGCATTCTCTTTTCATTAGGACAAAAAAGGTAATATTTGAATACGTTTGGATAGGACCAAAGGTAGCCATCATCACTTCCCTCTTACTTAGCCAAAGTTAGAAGAATTGGAGTCAAACACTGGCTTTGATTTTTACAGCCCTAGGTTGGGATCTTTTTCTGCGTTGCGATATTTTTGACAAACCTTTCTTTCACAAATACATCCCTCATTGATACTTAATGTTCAAGGTTAGCTGGTATTTGAAAATTCTCCCCTAACCCAATAAACCGATCTTACCAAATGAATCATATAATTCCATATCATGGTTAGTTCATGATATTGGAAATATTCATCCACATTGCAATTTATTTCCTTTATATGTCTCAAGTAAAGTGTTGTTCCATAAAGTACTTGGTAGTAACATGATACAAACGAAGCTCAACTTTCAATATTTCCATAGTAGCCATCATTTTCTTCCAGTATATGCTTTTGATTCTATGAATTAGATTTATGTGAGGTCATCACCGTACCTCTCAAAATACAATTTATAAGCCCTAAATTCTTCCTAACTAAAATTAAGTATATAGTGGTAGATAGTGGTGGATCAGAGTCGTCAACGAAGAAGAGGGATATTCCTAAGTGTTCCTCCATATAATAATTGATACTAGGCTAGATATAGATATCCATATATATATATATATATATATATATAAATCATATAAAGGGGAAGGGGTTGGTTGGTTTTTCTAAGTTATGAATTTAAAGACAAGTTAACTATTAAGGTAAAGTAAACATGCTATCATGCAACAACCTACTAAAAAAGAGTACATAACAAATAACAAAACCTTGGGGAAAATTGATTTTCACTTCCAAACCACTTATAGATCATAGATTCATTCACTCATTTCCTATGGAGAATGCTACCACTTCCATTTACATTGGTAGACATTCTTTTCCACTTAATGGTAATTCACAAAGACGTTCAACGACCATTTGCAAACCTCATACCAATCACTTTAGACGTTTGAAGACCATAATGATATTTCATCAATGACATTAGACACAAAGGACCATAGATTTTATAACAACTACAAGCATTCTACCAAATGCCTATTTATTTAACCAAATATATAATTTATTAGGTTAAACCTAGAAAGATCAACATTCAAGATTCAAACTTTCTTTGCTACCTCATGAAAAATATGATTAAAATCCACATTAACATATTTATCTAGCAAGATTAACATCACATTAAAAAACAAGAAGTTCTAATTCCTTATTTTTGGATTTTCATGCCAAAAATGAGAAGATATTTTTCACTTTCCTAACTCCCTAACACTCAATCATACAAACACTTCCTATTCTCAAACAACAAATAGCATAAATGAAGTAAACTTTACCATTAATGACATAATAAATGCTCAACAATAAATGTTCATGAAAGAGAAAATAGAATCTTACTATATGGGTTTGGAAGCTTCAATCAATTGCTCCCAAGTGATGAATTTAACTACTAGAATTCATACAAACCATTAACAAAAATTCAAACATAACCTGAAATGAAAATTAGATGAAAAATGGAAGAAACTAGGGTTTTGAAAGGGAAGAAACTGGGGGGGGAATGTGTAAATGAGAAAGGGTAAGATGGTATTTATAGTAAAAAATAGTCAAAAAGTAATTTTGGGCAGCTCTTCATTGCCTTCTTCTTCTTCTGTAGTAGTAGCCATCTCTTCTTCACGTCTTTAAGTCTTCATGGTCTTCAAAGCTCAAATACAAGTCTTCAAATATTCAAATCTTAAAAGGTAGTCTTCAAAGTCTTCAAACAATTGCCTTTTCACTAAAAATACTTTGGAAAAGTAACAAGAGTGCAAAAGTCTCTCTTAACTCTCCTTGGTGAGTTTCAAGGAAAAAAAGCAACATCTAGAGTACAAAGGTATGCAAAAGTGAATAGAAGAGATCCCAAAATCACCGTATAATATGGACACTTCAATTTTCTAGGATTTTATATGGATTGTGGTTGATCTGATGCATCCATTCTCCGTTCATGAAAACTAAAAGTTGGATTTTAATACATCTCGGTAGGACCAAAGCTGCCCATCACTTTCCCACTTACTCGGCAAAGTTAGAAGATCCCAAGTCAAACCATAGCCATAATTGCTAAAGATCTAGGATGAGGTATTTTTAACCATTAAGGTATACAATATGTTGAAGTTTAATTTGTGTGTGGAGATTCTCCCTTAGTCTTTCCATAAACAGGTTCCTCACGAAGGCATCATCTTCTCGCATACCAACTCTTCTCAAGGTTAGTTCTAAATATTGATATTAATAGTCCACAGTGTAATTCCCTTGCTTTATATACCTTTAATAGAAGTTTTTCCCCTCAAGTATGTGGTCGGAACATGATACAAACGAAGCTCTGTCTTTATTCTTCCCCAAGTAGCAATAAGTCTCTTCCAACATATGATATTAATTTTTTAAAGTATACTTACTTGGATTTTGTTCGGATTGTGATTCATATGAGGAAGCCATTATCTATTTATTAAGACTAAAAGTTTGACTTGAATTCATATATATATGAATAAAACATCCCATAACTTTCCCTCGTATGCGGTCGAAGTTAGAAAATCAGGAGTTAAACCTTGGCGTTTGATTGTTAAAGCTGTATGATGGATCTTTTTAGCCTTACGGTACTTTTAACCAACCTTGGTACCACCAATAAGTCAGTCATTGATACATTTTATTGAAGCTTAATTGGTATTGGGATATTCTGCCTTAGTACTTCAATAAAGAGGTTCCTAAAAATGCATCATCCTCTCGCATACCAACCCTTCTCAAGGATAGTTCGAGATATTGCCAAAAATCTATCCACAGTGCATTTTCCTTGCATCATATTACTTGAGTACAAGTATTTTTCCATCAAATACATGGTTGGATCATAATACAAACAAATCCCGATCTTAAATATTTCCCATGTAGCAATCAGTCACTTATATTCTCTTAATTGTTTGAACAAACTTACTTGGATTTCAGATGGATTATGATTCATTTTAGGCATTCATACTTTATTAATTAAGACAAAAAGTGGGATTTGAATATGTCTGGGTAGGACCACAACTGCCTTTTACTCTCATTTTTATCTAGGCCGTCCTTTCGAGTTTTTGGACTATTCGGGACACCAATGTGGCCTAAATTGTCCTCTCAGGTTTTCAACTTAGCTGGTTTTCTTTTTGTTTTTTTTTCATTTTCATTTTCTATTTTTTCAGATTCTCTCAAATTTATTAATTGTTTTCATTTTTTTCGATCGTAAACTGCCAAAAAGCTTCTGCATGTCAAAAATAAAAAAATTATCCTAATGCATCAAAATATAGAATCCCAAAAATACGAAAAAACAACCAAGTCTAAATCCAAAATATAGCATCCCAAAAGATAAATAGTGAAAGATAAATCCCCTCCCCACACTTGAATACTCAATTTCCAAAATAGGGGAAAACACAGTACATATCGAAGTGGGGGGGTTACATGAAAGAAAAATGCTCACAATCACTGATGTGAGGATGAACCACCATGTCCATAGAGCTCTAGATATAAACCCATCCATTTATCATTTCTCTAACGCCTCTCCCTACGCCTTCATTCTTCGGGATCCAGTTCTGTGGTGCCACCAGCACGTGCCTACATATACCATACTTTGTATGCGAGCGGATCAATCTCTTCATCAATAACTAAAATTTTATGTGACATGTATAAACTATGGTCATAAATCATGTCATGTGGCTGGTAATAGAAATCTGATGGCGGTTGTGGCTACTGCGATCCTTCAGCCTTGGTTCGGGCGACTGGTACTGTGGGGAAGGATGTGTCGAATGGGGTTCATTCTTTGGAGGATCTATAGTATAGGGTAGAGCACCCTCATCAGGTTAGACCAGGAGGTCGTTAAGCTTCAATGAAAAACCCTACCAGTACTCTGCATCTGGCTCGATCGCCAAATCAGGCACTGGGGTGTCCAACTCTAACCTTTTACACTGGGGTTGTGGAAGCTTCATGAAAGTGACACCTCTAGCCCTGTACAACCAATGGAATGCCTATGGATTCAATGTGGTTTTTATCAAGTGAAAGTTTACCATCTGGGTCAAGGTGATGCGATAAGACTCCACTCGACAGAAACAAGTCCATGTGCCAATTGGAAAGCCCCTGTCAATGGAGAGGAAAGTTATCCAGGAGGAACAAGATCCTATGGAAAGTAAAGAAGAGGAGGGGGAATTCAAAAATGTCACAAGAAGGAAAGGTGCACTGAGTAACAGCCAGGATGAGGCTCTGACCAGAAAAGGAAACCATAAGCCACAGAATGCAGAATGCAGTGATAGAGGTGATGAAGTGGGAAACCAGTTTACCATCCTTCCTGATCCACCCTATGATAAGTAACATATTAGCATGGAATATAAGAGGTTTAAATAGTGGACTAAAACAAAAACAGTTCAGGGAGTTTTGTTTATCCAACCAGGTTGGCTTTCTGGGCATTTTTGAAACAAAGGTAAAGAAGGAAAATGAAAAAAAGAGTATGGGGAAGTGTGGGTCTTAACTGGAGGCTGGAGACAAATAGTGAAGTAATTGATACGGGAAGGATTTGGGTTTCATGGAGAGAGGACTACTTTGAGGTCAGCATTCTAAGTAAGGGAGATCAGTGGATTGACATGGAGGTCCTGATAAAGGATAGTAACATTGCCTGCTACATTACCATGATATATGCCAACAGCCAGCAGAGAGACAGAGGTAGTTTGTGGAAGTTTTTGAAGGGATTAAGCCATCAGGATAGACCTTGGATGGTAGTGGGAGACTTCAACAACCCACTGGATTTTGGTGACAGAATGGGAGGGAGCCCAATTCAGCAACAGGAGATGGATGAGTTCCAAAATATGATACTCCAGCAACAAATGTATGAGATGAAGACAGTTGGCCCTCATTTTACATGGTCTAATAGGAGGAAGGGGGATGATAGGATCTGCAGTAAAATTGATAGGGCTTTGGTAAATGGAGCTTGGCTGGACAAATTGACTGACTCTATATGCCAAATTGTGATAAATGGTTTTTCTGACCATATGCCACTGGTACTGAAACTACACAAAGATCAGAGAAGGGAGCCTAAACCTTTCAAAATTTTCAACATGTGGACCTTATCTCCCAGGTTTGAAGCAATAGTAAGGGCAGTATGGGAGATAGAGGAGGTCACAAGCTTAACACAGCTTTTCCAGAGGTTGCAAATGTTGGAAGCTCCACTCAGAAAGCTCAACAAGATGGAATTCTCAGATATTGAGAAGAGAGCAGCAAATTCTAAACAAAAATGGGAGAAAGACCAGGCTGCCCTGGCAAACCAGCCAACATCACTGCAAAAACAAATGGAGGAAGCACACAGCAGGAAACAAGCAAACCTATTGGCAGAGGCAGAGTACAGGTTTCTAAAGCAAAAGGCAAAAGTAAGATGGATTAAGGAGGGTGATAGGCCTACTAGCCTGTTTTATGCAATGTTGAAGACAAGGACATACTCCAATCACATTGTTACTCTAACAGTGGAGGACAAGCTGATCCAGGGGAAGGAAAATATTCAGGAGCACATGATCAGATTCTTTAAGGGGATAATGGGACAGGAAGATGTAAGAGACATGATGATCAACCATGAATTGGTAGAAAGAGGACCAGTTCTATCAGTGCAACAGCAGGCACACATGATCAGGCCAATCTCAGATCAGGAGGTCATCCAGGCCCTAAGAAGTATTAAATCAAGCAAAAGCCCAGGGCATGATGGGTACACTAGCCATTTCTTCAAGAAAACATGGGGTATCATTGGAAGGGGAGTAACAAAGGCAGTGAAGGGGTTCTTCAAGGGTGATGATATCCCTTCCCATTTCAGTAAGGCAGTCATAAGTTTGATCCCAAAAATCCCACAACCACAAAGACCATCTGATTACAGGCCAATATCATGTTGTACAATCATATACAAAATGGTAACAAAAATCCTTTGTACTAGGCTGGGGGAGGTGATGCCTACACTGATTTCAAATAATCAGTCTGCATTTGTAAAGGGCAGAAATATAGTGCACAACATTCTGTTAACCCAGGAACTGATTCACAAGTATAGCCATGGTGACATGAAGAAAAGCTGCCTTATCAAGGTGGACATTTCAAAGGCCTTTGATAGCCTCAATTGGGATTTCTTATTCCAATGGCTGAAAGCACTCAAGATACCAGGAATGTTCCTGGAATGGATCAGAGATTGTGTCACTTCTTCATCTTTTAGCATCTCAATCAATGGAGCTTTCTCTCCAACTTTTGATGGGAAAAAAGGAGTCAAGCAAGGGGACCCTCTGTCCCCCCTACTGTTTGTCCTCAGTATGGAGTACTTGACTAGGATGCTTGATCAATAATTTAAAACAAAAAAAAAATTGGTTTTCACCAGAGGTGCCAAAAAGTAGGGGTACATAGCTTATTATTTGCAGATAACGTCCTCATCTTTGTTGCTGCAGAAAAGGAATCTCTCATAGGAGTTAAGAACACCTTACAAGATTTCAAGAGGACCACAGGTTTGGCTGTCAATGAAGGAAAATCCCAGATTTTTTTCTCCAACATGATGCAGGAGGAAAAAGACATACTGCAGGACATTCTGCAAATTGCTAGAGGGGAATTCCCTCTACAATATTTGGGACTGCCACTAAATCCCATCCAATGGAAGGCAGCAACATGCAGCATTCTGCTAGAGAAGATAACAGGGAGACTCAAGAGGTGGGACTCAAGGAACTTATCTTATGCAGGTAGGGTGCAGCTGGTCAACACAGTGCTACTGAGCATCACTGGGTACTGGACTAGTGTGTTCAAGTTACCTGAAAGTGTGCACAAGGAGATTGTGGAACTATGCAGGAATTTCATTTGGGG
>JAUOBV010186606.1:0-12075 GCA_032360425.1 Rubia occidens
GTTGATCAGATCTCAAGAAATTCAGAAATAAAATATACACAGAGAACAATCAGGAATCCATACAAATCAATTATCAAGAACAATTAGGCCTCACATATAAATCATAGTTAATGCTTCATTACTTTAAGCCGGAAAAGAGATTTAGCTACTAAACATATTAATAATAATTAAACAAATAAACAATAAAATAATAGTAAAGTATTAACGTGATGAACAAAACCAGTAAAACTAAAAGCAAAGAATCAAAGCTGAATGCTTACAATTCTAATTTGCATCGCACGCAAAATGAGAAAACCCAAACATCAATTATGCTCCAGTCTCTATTGGACCAAAAGGCGATATCGCTCGCCTGCAGCGTGCTCCAGTCTCTATTATACTGCTTGCGGAGGAGCGATCGAAACAAAGCTGTTGATCCCAAGAAAAATAAAACTTCCGTCCGGAAAAGAACCAAGCTACCGTCTCCTCCTCAGAGGTATTTATAGGTTTTACAATGAACCTAATTACAAATCCAATTAAGAAATGGAAATTATTATTGGACTAATTAATTTGGTCTTCATATTGGTCCTTCTATTCTTTAATTTAAACTTCTTCACATGAACCCAATGGAGCCCAAATTCTTCGTAGCATGATCCAATTGCTTTTGAGCTTCATTTTGGAATAATGTCTCCAAGTACATATTCCATTGGAGCACATTACCTCATTAAAAACCTTACCGAGAAAACCCTTTGGGAAAAAATCACGGTTAAGGGAAAAAGAGTATAGTGTATCGCTCCTCGTCCTCAGCACACGATCTAATGATTTTCTGCACAAAAACACACCAACGTGTAAATAAAATGGAAAAAGAAGCTCATAAAAGCACATGAAAATAGGTGTATAAAATACACCCAATCAAGACCTCGCCTATGGTGGAGACTTCTGCCCTCCGGTGTTTGAGGTATCTGGCGGAAAAGGGCTGATGAGTAAGAGTCGTGGTTGGGTGATGAGGGGATGTGTGAAATTGGATGTGAGGAAAGTTGTGTGTGTGTGAAATTGAAGAAAAAGAATGTATGTAAAATCAAAGGAGGAGAGGAAAGTAGATCTGCAGTGGTTCGGAGGGGAGAGTTGTGTGTGAAGTTATGGAGGGGTAGGTGATTGTAGGTTAGGATTTTGTGAGTAATATATTTTTTTAAGGGTATTATGTCTTTTTTACATTTAGAAATTTTTCTGAATATGGAAAGTGTGCAGAAAGGACTGGGATAAAGAAAGTGGGCAGAAATGGCTAGAACGGGGGGAGTAGTTTATTTTCAATTTAAAATTTTGATCATTAAAGAATCAATCTGATAAGTGGGCTGATGTTATAATTAACAAGGAAAGAATGGCAAGTTGGGCTCATGTGAAAGAAGGAATAGAGCCCACTTCAATCCAGATCCTAGTAAAACTTTGGGGGGAAAGACTTAAAAGAAAATAAATAAATATACAACTTGGGTTAAGGATTATGTGAAGCAATAGAGGTGTGGTTGGTAGCTTTCTGTTATAAGTAGTGGTAGGAAACATTATATTATTTTTATATTGGTATTGTTTTGTATTTTTCAACATCATTTTGGGAGAGTGGTCCTCTCGAATTAACCTTATTGGGGATAGAACTATTTTTTCCTTTAATTTTTCTATCACTAGGGCTTGCAACCTTCTTACTCACTATGAAGAACGAAAAGGTGGCGGCGCTAATTCAATCCATGGAGGAAAAATTCAAAGAGATTGTGCACACCCAGCTCCATGAACAGAGAGAACACTTCACGACATTTCTGGAGGAGCACCGATCTCCGACAGCGGCCCAAATTTTGAAATTCTCTTCTCCACAGTGGTTGAATCACGATTCAACCAGCTCCACACCTGCATCGGACATATTTTTTATTAATTGTCGATCACCCACTGCCAGTTGGTCACCAACACTCTGGACCTTCAGCCTTTGATGCACATTCTTCTGGTCGATTTTCCCCGTTTCGATAGCTCTTCGATGGACGATTGGATTTACAAGATCAAGAAATTCTTTGATCTCCACCGCGTCTTTCTGGTGACACATCTTTCCGTTATCTCTTTCCACCTCGATAAGGAGATGTCAACTTGGTCCTAATGGTTGGAACACGGTGGTGGACTCAGCACATGGGACTTTTTTTAAACTCATCATCGTGCTTGATTCAGTTTGTCAGTTTACTAAGATCCCTTGAATCGAATTTCCAAACTAACTTAAATAGGTGCAGTTCTCAATATCATTCTAAATTTGAATTACTCATGTTGTGTATTACTGGGATTTCAGATTCGTTGATCTTAAATTTATGGATTTGGGGATTAAAACCCAAGATTCGAAAGGAGTTTTTATTGAATCCTCCATCTTTGTTACCGGACACAATGATGAAGGCCCAGGTGTTTGAAAAACACGGAGATGATTGGCTAAGAAACTCACGACGTGATTCGTTTCAGATCCCTTCCAGCGCTCCAGACAAAAGTGGGGATCCATGACTTGTGAGTGGTGTACGCACCTCACCACCTCACGTTGTGGCAAGTTCAAAAGCTGGTACTCATTGGTCTTCATCGACTCCAGCCCTTGCAGGTCCAGGTCGTACGAATGTGGTTGAACACAACCTTCCCGTTCGTCATTTAAGCCTAGGGAAGTCAAGACAAAGCCTGAGCAGGGGATATACTTCACTTGTGATGAAAAATATAGTCTCAACCACCATTGTAAGAATCAATCTCTTCTAATGTTCATTGATGCCTTGTTGGATGTTGAGGAGGTCCCATACCATATTCTATCTGTAGCTTCGACTGATGAAGATGAGCTTTAAGTAAGGCTCAACACTATGAGACAGCAGGATGATACCAGTATTTTTTTCGCATTCTTACAGTTCTTGGTTGAACGTGTAGAGGTCATCATCGACAATGACAGCCATAATAATTTTATACATGCTGATTTGGCTAAAAAATTGGGCACCGCTTAGGAACTAATGCACCGTTTCCGTATGTACATGGGTAATGGAAACACTTGGTTTGTGATCGTTTATGTCCTGGGTTCTCTCTAATACTTCGGGGTCATTATTTTCCCGTGGACTTGTTCATTCTAAAAATTTAGGGGTTGGATATATTTCTAGGTAACTAGTGGTTGCGAACTTTGGGTCCTTTTATACATGATTATGCGGTGCTAAAAATGTAATTCACTTGATATGGTCTCTCTTTTTGGCCATCTCCCAGTGGTCTTTCTCTTTTGGGCTACTCCGATGCGGGCTGGGCTCGTTGCTTCGAAAGTCGTAGATCCACGTATGGCTATACCATTTTTCTTGGGGATAATCTTATCTCTTAGAGTGCTAATGGCAACCGAAGGTATCTCAATCCAGTTGTGAGTCTGAGTACTGTGCTATAGCAAACACTGCGGCTGAAATTGCTTGGGTGTGCAATCTATCTAAGGAACTTCAGGTTCCTCTCTCGTCGTTGCCTCTCATGCTTTGTGATAACAACCATGCCATATTTCTCACTCAAAATATGGTAGCTGACAAGCTAGCCAAGCATATAGACATTGGCTATCACTTTGTTCGTGAACTTGTTGCCTGATGATGGAACATAACTATCACGAAGCTTGTTGCCACCAACAAGCTTCGTGATAGTCATGTTCCATCATCACTGCAGGTTGCTGATATTTTCACTAAGGGTACATCTCAAAATCTTTTTGATTTGTTTTATTCCAAGCTTAGCATATCATGTAGTCATACGCTTAGCTTAAGGGGGTGATAGAGTAGATAAAATCATATCTTGATTAATCTCTGATTGATCAATATTGATGTTGTACATATATAAAACAGTCTGGGTTCAATGTAATTAGCCCACAGTATTCTATTTATTATGAATATGACAGACACACCAGATATGTTGAATAACCTATTTTTATATTTATTGTGGGTGAGATTTAATTTTTTTTCTCGATAGTTGCTTAAACTTGACTTAATCTGCTATCAATCCTCATGTAATATTCAAAGATCTATTCCATGGTGGAAACAACATTCTTGTGAGTGAGAATGAATTGTTAATCACCATTATTCCGTTGGTGTGAGATAATGGAGCTCTTTTCCTGCATTTAAAAATATATCCAACAATATCCGATTGAAATGACTTAATTTAGTACTAACTAGGATGGTAACCTTGATGATATCTCTTGATAACTTGGCCAGAGAAGTTTCATCTTCTGATATATCCATCAATATTAAGCATATCCTGTACGCCTTATTCCTTTTTCTTCATTCTTTCTTCTTCGTTCTTTATCTCAGGAGTTTTAGCAAAAAGATTGATCACTAGGGAAACGAGATCTTTGGCATAAAAAGGTTGATTCTTGATACTTATGAGAGTTTAAGAGGGAATTTTACAGGGACCAAGGTGCGTATTACTCTATTTGCTTGATATTTTAGTGTATTAGATCTTACTTAATTTTTAGAGACTAAGATTGTTGATACATGTAATATATAACATGTTAGAAATGAACATGCCTATGACTCCCTTCAATTGCTAAAAGAGTGCCAGCAGTTGTGTGCGTCTTTTTCCTTAGTAGAAAGCCGTCCACTTCCTCAGGTGAATCCTTCCAGTGAAATGGAGGAAGATGACGAAGGTGAAGAAGTTTTTGAAGACGGGGAAGATGATGATTCTAAAGTATTTGAAGGTGAAAAAGTTTTAGATATATGCTACGGTTCACCAGGTGATAAGAAAGATGCGCTTTAATTTAAGGTATATTTCTTTTATAAGGTTTGATTTCATACATGTCTTACTTCTTCAGATATTAAATTGAAAATAGAATTTTGAAAGTTGACAATCTTTTATTTGAAATCGTCATATGTGTTCTTATTATGAATTATTTTGAAACTTATTTACTATGATCCTTCTGGCTGCATTGAGTTTATGACATTAAGTTAACCCAAACGTGGAGAAATTGCATTATCGTGGGATTAACCTTGATGTTGATTAAAATTTTACCATTTTGTCTATTTACATGACAATAAAAATTTAATTGCATCTATTTGATGCTTGGTATTTGGCTGGAAACCTCTAGCATGGATATTTCAATATTATATCACATAAACTTTATAAAGCATGGTTGCTACCTTTTTATGCATGTACATTGAGCTAAATATATGATTGAGTAATACAACCACCCTCTCATACTTCTTAGATTAAATGGATAGATATGGACCAACATATGATACCTGGGAGCCTACTGAGGACCTTAGGTACGAAATAAACCTTTGCCCTAACAATTCTGTTGTAATTTTTTTAATCTCTTTGAATTAACATGTATTCTATTATTCTTTCAATGGTTGTACAACAAAACTGAAGGAATTTGTCACACAAAACTATGAGAAAAAACGTTTGCCTTTGCTGGTAGCTACTTCAATGTATAATTTGTTAAGTCTTGTAGTGATGATTTTGTTTCACTTGCAACTCAACTATTAGCATGCAAATTTATCAGTTTTAGTTCTGAATCTTATCTCACAACTGCAATGTCACGTCTTTTTAATTCCCAAGTAAGTTATGATTTATGGGTTTCCTTTTTTCATTCAAAAGGTATCAATCTTACTCCGTTTCAATCGAGAATGAACCATAATTTGTGTGATTTATGTGTTTTTTGTGTGAAAATTATATTTTGATGTCGAGAGTTGAACTTTTGAGGTGAAAATTGATATGGGCAGGGTTGTTTTTCTTTACTGGAGTTGATATGGAAATGATTAGGGATGTGATTTTGATGTCAAGATTGATTTTTTTTTGGGTAGGGAAGTAAGTGAAGATGGGCATAATTAGTTGTACAAAGGGAGGGAATGTAGGAAATCAGGTCTAGTATGATACATTCCGAAAACATCTTCTTCAGGAAATAAAAAAATCAAAAGTTTCATCTGAATCAGATGATACAAAACAACACAGAAGTGTTGAGTCAGATGGGAAATGAGTTGAAGTTTGAGAACGTGAAGCTTGCAGTTCTATGAATATGTTGGCAGCCTATGGCAAGCCTTCAAATTGAGTTGTGAGCAGAAAATAAAAGCAGGGCCAATAAGTTGATTTTGTTTACCGATGGATCTCTTTAAGGGTTGAATTCCCTGACCTCTGAGTTCCCTAACCTCTATATTATATTTATTCTAAGAATTTTTTTATTTATCCAAGTGATGATTTTTATGTTCTCTGTAATATGAGTTTTGATCAGGGATGTTACCAGTTTGGTTTAATGTTTTTTTGATGATCCATGCCTTATGTGATGCTGCTAGAATTCTGAGTGGTAGTAGTTACATGCGTCATTATCCTTTGTAGAAAGCACTTCACATCCTAATGTGAATTCTTCCGCTGAAGTGGAGGAAGATGATGAAAGCGAAGAAGATGGTGAAGGCGAGGAAGATGATTATTCTGAAGTATTTGATGTTGAAAAGGTTTTAGGTATATGCCACAATTTACCAGATGATAAGAAAGTTGGGCTTAACTTTAAGGTATTTTTTATAAGGTTTGATTCCATACATATCTTAATTCTTCAGGTATTATCTTGAAAATGAAAATTTTGAAAGTTGGCAATCATCTATTTGAAATCGTCACATGTGTTCTTGTTATGAATTGTTTTGATACTTACTTATTATGATTCTTTTGGCTGCATCAAGTGTATGACATTAAGTTAACCCAAACCTAGAGAAACTAAATTATCGTGGAATTAACCTTGACGCTGGCTAAAATTTTACCATTTTTGTCAATTTACATGGCAGCTAGAATTTAATTGCATCTACTTGATACTTGGTATTTGGCTGGAAACCTCTAGCATAGATATTTTGACTGAATGGGCCATCTCATGCATGACATCATGAAAGTTATTTAAGTATTATATCGCGATAAAATTATAAGTATGGTTATTGTCTTTTTATGCATGCACATTGAGCCAAATATATTATCGACTAATATAGCCAGGCTCTCATACTTCTTAGATTAAATGGAAGGGTTGTGGACCAACATATTAAACCTGAGAACCTATTGCGGGTATGAGGTAAGAAATAAACCTTTACCCTAACTATTATGTTGCAACTTCGTTTACTCTCTTTGAATCAGAGGCGAGGGAGCCGCCAAGAATTATAGAACAGATGATACTTTTTAAAAAATTGATTCATCCCCCTCAAAATCAATTTATTACACTTCAGCCCCCTCAAGAAATTATTTTAAAAAAAAATTCAATGGGTAATCATGTGCCACATGTAATAAATCTATTGGTTCTCTATGTTTCTATCCTCTCATTTCCTACCTATTTTATCTCATCACAACAACATTCACACGCACACAACCACTCTCTTCTCATTTTCCAAAAAAAAAACTACCTTCCAAAAATTCAAAATTTAATAATTTCATTTTCTTCCTATTTGTATGGATATTTAAGGCTTAAATTTTAAATTTACAAATTCAAAATCTCCCTTTTCTACTCTACATTCACGCATATGCTCAATTTGGGAGGAGAAATTCAATCTTTGGAAGCAGGTTCGTTTCATTTTTATTTATTTAAAATAATCATTTTTGGTTTATTTATTTGAAGACATAATATCTATAATTATTCTCTTTATTATATATTTATTATACATGATGTGTTAAACATAAAATAGTTATTATGAAAAAAATATTGAAGTAGAAAAATTAAATTAGAAAGTTATACATTGAATTATACATAAATTACTTTTTATTCACATAAATTTAATTGTACATAAATTAGTTCTTATCAATATAAATTATAAAATTTTAATTATGTTTTTATTAGTTTCAAAATTACGTTAGTTATTTTGTTAATAAAATTACTTTTCATAAATGATAATTTACTTTGTTTACGTATGTAAGATAGGAAGAGATTTTTCAACCTAGTTAAAAAAATCGTAGTGGGAATCTTCTAGTACACCTAATGATGAAATCTTGGAAAATCGCTCAAGTTCACAATTTAATGTGGATGATATTGTTTATGATCTGGGTTTAAGGAAGCTAATTGAGGAGTTTGATAATGCTATTAGAGATCAAATTCAAAGGGAGTATGTTGTAAGGGGATTTATCAACCAATTTGTCACAACTATCCAAGAAAAAAATTGGCCTTCAAGAAAGGAGTTTTCAAGCTAATTGGTATATAGACATTCTATGGCTAGAATATAATGTGTCCAAAGATGCCGCATTTTGTTTTTGGTGTTATATTTTTCTGCCATCGTATAATAACAGAGGTGAAGTTGCACAAAAGAATTTCTTAAGAGATGGATTTGCTAATTGGATAATGGCAAAAGAAAGGTTTCTTTTCATGTTGGGGATGCGAATAGTTGTCATATTGATGCAAGGATGAGTGTTGAATCTTTTAAAGATCAAAGACATAATTTGATAAATTTGTTTCAAGTACGTGTTACTACCTCTGAGGTTTTTTATCATACTTATATAACTGTTGTGTAGGATGTGACATGATTTCTTTTGAGACAAGGGCTATCTTTTCGTGGACATGATCAATCTTCTAGTTAGGTGAATAGATGTAAATTTTTTTGAACTGGTTGAATGGTATTATCAAAACAATGAAGATGCTGCCAAAGTTCTCAGGCAAAATGCTCCGGATAATAATCAAATGACTTCTCCTCCAATTCAGATATTAGTGATAGAGTTTTCTTTGATGGTTGATGAGTCTCGAGATGTTTCTATAAAAGAGAAAATGGGAGTTGTTTTTCGATATGTGAATGAAAAAGGAGAAACTATTAAAATATTTATTGCTATTATACATGTGTCAGACAATACTTCTATTTCATTATTTTGTTTGTGAAACATGGGTAGTCACTAGATAAATTGAAAGGACAAGGATATGATGGAACTTCGAATATGAGGTATGAATTTCGCGGTTTACAAGCCTTGATACGAGAGGAAAATCCATAGGTTATGTACATTCATTGTCATCATCTCCAATTAGTTATAGTATCAGGTGCTAAAGAAATTTCTACCGTGGCTGATCCCCCCCCCCCTTATATCACTATAATTGTGACTTTTGCTGGGGCATCTTGCAAATGATAGGATAAAGTTAGGGAGTATGAACATGCTAGAATTGTTGCTTCTTTAGAAGAAAGACAAATTACAAGCGGTCAAGGGTTGAACCAAGAAACTGGTTTGGGAAGACCCGAAGATACTCGTTGGGGATCATATTGCTTCGTTTACATATGATGTGGCCTTCAGTGTTAGGTGATATTCATGACCATGGAAGCAGTTCGGAGAATAGAGGTATTGCGAGAAGTTTGATTGATAAAATAGATAATTATCAGTTCGGAGAATAGAGGTGTTGCATTTGATGAAATAATTGATGTCAATCACAAATGAACTATCAGTTGCCTTACAACAAAAGGATCAAAATATTGTCAACGCCATGAATTTGATTGCTTGTGTGAAACATCAATTACAAGCCTTTAGGAAAGATGGATGAGATATTATTTTGAAACAAGGTAGAAAAATTTATGGATTGCATATGAGCCCACTACTTGATATGAATGGCAATATAACTAGCCATGGTTATGGAAGGTGAAGGGGGCAAGTCATAACCATCATACAAGAGATGAACTTTCTTTTTTCAGAAGATAGCACAAGATTGCTTAGTTGCATTGTCTGTCTTGATCCAAGAAATTCTTTCTCCCTGCCCAGTGTTCTGAAATTGATTCATCTTGCAACTATGTATCCGGAAGACTTCTCTCATATTGATCACATGTATCTTGAATCTCAGTTGAGGAACTATATCCATGCTATGCAATAGGACCACCGATTTCAAGCATTGAAAACTTGGGTACTCTTGCTTTGAGATTAGTTGAAACTAATTTTCATTGAATATTCATTGGTATATCGGTTGATTGAGTTAACATTGGTTTTACTGGTTGCGACTGCTACTGTGCAGAGGGTGTTTTCTGCTATGAAAATTGTGAATACTGATTTGCGTAATTGCATGGAAGATGAATTGATGAATGATATTCTTGTTGTGTACATTGAGAAGAGGATTTGTGCAACAATCGACAATGAATCCATTCTACGATGTTTTCAAAACATGAAATCTCGAAGAATGTAATTGTCTTCGCTTCCTCCTGGAAGTTATGTTATCGTTATTCAAACAATATTTTATATGTATGCTAAGAATTTTATTGTTCATCATATTAATTTCAAGTCTTAAATATTATTGTATTTTTAATTAAAAATTTCCTAACTAGTACCCATCACGAAAGTTTCTGGCTTTGCATCTGCTTTGAATTAACATGTATGCTATCATTGTATCAGTGGTTATCCAACAAAACTAAAGGAATTTGTCACACAAAGATATGAGAAAAAGTTTTTGCCTTTGCCGGTAACTACTTGAAAGTATAATTTGTTAATTCTTTTAGTGCTGTTTTTGTTTAACTTGCAACTCAACTTTTTTCCCAACTTGATACCATATATTGTGCAAGCATGCAAAGTTTTAGTTTTGAATCTTATCTTACAGCTGCAACATCACGTCTTTTTTTATTATATTATTTCTAGGTAAGTTATGATTTATGAGTTTCCTTTTTTTATTCAAAATGTATCAATCTTAATGCTAAAGCATGAAGAGGGGGCTTGCTGTTGGTTTTGTCAGACATTGATGTTTCGATGTTCTAATATTAAATATCGAGGTCATATATATTAGATGTGTTAGTTGTTAGGTGATCCATTTACAAAATAATGTCAATCTTATTCGTGAAATAAAGCCAATCTGTGAAAATAGGTAGAGAAGTTTGAATGCAGTAAAAGATGCTCTCTTGTGAGAATGAGATTACGAAGGTAAAATCATCATTGGAGTATTTGTTCAATTGTTCATAGGTTGCTGAAGTAGTTTTTTAACTTCACCCGTGATTAAAAAAATTTGAGCTTATCCTTTGCTTTTAGAGCAATCACTATATAGATGTAGATCACATGAGACAATTTTTTTCTCTTCCAACAATTTTTGTGACAGAGATCATATTTGAATGATCATTGTTGCTGAGATATAAAAGATGTTCTTGTTTGGCTCGATAAACCCCTTCCTCTTCTGTGATTGTTGCAGATCTGGAACTGCTTGTGAGGGAGTTTAGCATAGCTCAATTCTTGAAAATGAACGGAAAAATAAATCTGGCGTGTTGGTGCGGAAATGTTATAGGTTCTTCATAGAAGCTCTGATACCATGTACGTGTTTAGTAAAATAGGAACAATACAAATTTGGATATGAGTTTAGATTTATTGAAAATTTGGAGATTCAAAGTTCATACAGATTAAAATGGATGTTGCTTCTTCTTTATTAAGCTAGCAAACAAAAGATTTATATTTCACAAGAGCTTACCACACCAAATTAAAATACGGGGAACAATGGTTATGACTTATAAAGTTAGGCATAAAATTAAATAATGTGGACATCTCTGATCATATATAGCTTCTTGAGAGTGAGAGTGAGGCGGCATAAATTGGATACTGAGAAACAATTTATTAGAAAAGGCGACAATTGGAGAGTCAGGCGATTAATAAGGAGGAATAAATTCCACCCTGTGTTAATATTCTTCCCCATAAAATTTGATTCATAAAAAAATGTGACTACTCCGTATAATTAAGGAGGAAGTGACACTGCTCACTGAAATTTTAAAATGGAAGATATCACTGCCTTGTACCTCACTCTGCCTTCCTTATCCAAATGTTCTCAAAAAATATTCCATACACCATACTCTATGTCCCGCTAGTAATAGTAAATTACTATTTTCAAAGTTAAATTTAATAAATTTTGATCATAAATATAAATCAATCTATATGTAATAAATATATCATTTGAGATATTGTTGAATTCATCTTAACATATATTTTCTAAATATCAATGCAAAATCGGTATATGTAGTTAGAGATATTAATGGTCAAACATGTAATATTCAAACCATATCAATAATGGTGGAACTAATGGAATTAAAAAATTATACTCCCTCTGTCCTAGTTCAAACTGCACACTTTTTGGTCTCAGGCCATATTTGACCATTAATAACTTTAATTACGGATATTAATGGTACATTAAAATTTAATATTTAGAAACTA
>JAUOBV010187140.1:0-12071 GCA_032360425.1 Rubia occidens
CACAATTGTGGTCGGATCGTTAATCCAACCACGTTTTAGCAATAAACAGTGCTATGAAAATAGTCATTGGGGGAGATTGTACTAAAAACTACTAGCATGCAATTGATCACGAGAATTGACAATATAAAATAACACTCAGGGAATATTTGTGTAACATGGTCAATGTCATTTCGTTCATTTGTTTCATCAAATACAAGAACTAAACCATATTCTAGCATGCCTGACACGTGGTGCGGACAATGGTCAAAACTTGCCCTATCTGTCACATATGGTGCGCATATAAAATCCTCCATCAGCCTTGCCTCCGTAACTAGGTGAGTGCAACAACGACTATGGCTCATTATGCAGGTCTAATTCTACCTCGTGTGATTAAGTCCCGGGCAGAAACCATGAACGAACTACCCCTAGGACTGCAAAGGCAAAGGAAGTAGCCATCTTATTGATGGCTCTAGGATCAACAAAATAATCTTAGTTTGCTACCTAATCTATCTCTCCCCGCAACCCTTTGGACCTCTTTGGTCGGTTAACTAGATAATGGTCGATTGTGACGATTAACAATAGTAACCTTTGTGCACACGCGTTGTTCTGGACTATCGTCACCCCAAGCGCATCTAGGTTTCCTTAACCGAGGAGTAGCAATAGTGTACCAACATGAAAGTAGACTTATTTGTGTGCCAACCAAGTGTGATAATCATTCAATTCACAAGAAAATTAAGAACAAGCCAACATAATAATCACAAAACATATAGAAATAGGTAGATCTAGAAATCTCACAAAATAAACATTAACACATGAATAAAAATATTATCCCCAACCAAGATCCCTACTCCCTAAGCATTGAACTCAAGTATTTCATTGGATTTAACACCTTTGGATAAAAGAAAAAATAAAAACATGAAAATAAAATAACCTAGAGAGAAGGAAAAGTATTTTCTCTCTCTAGCTTCCTTTTGAGATCTAAAAAATGAGCACAAAACTAAACCCTAGTAGACATAGATCCATATATAGTAGTAGGGAATTGGGCCTGAAAAATTGGCCAAAAATTATACCACCCCTGCGGGATGTTGGCTTTGGCACGGTTGTTCCCCTCATGCCAGCGCAACCCGTGTCAGCCGGCTCTCCATTTTGCTCTTTCTGATCTGTGCCCCCACATCGTTTAGCGCACCCTCTTGGTTTGAACCTCATTTTGCTCAAGACCTCGGTGTGACCCACATCATTTTTCACACCCTTTGATGGTCTTAGCATTTGTGACTTGAAATGGGTTGGGCTGTGCAAAACGGAACGTCCCTCTCCCATACTTAGTTGATTTTTGAAGTGAAAAGATGACTTGGAGTGCACGGCCAGGCGGAACGGACACCTTCCATGCTGGAAATTGACACGGCCTATGTCGGGTGGTAAGAGAAGTGCCAGGACTCCCTAACATGAGTTGTGTCAAGCGGTATGGGTCATGCTAGTTTTGGCCTCGTGTCGGGCTTGTGCGGTCTGTGCCGACCGTGGTTGGTTCAATCGGCTAACTTCTTTGCTCCGCTACGGGTGAACCCTTGGTCCTATTTGAGAGTTCTTGTAGTCAATTTTATAGCGCTCGAGAAGAAAAATCCAATGGTAGCATCCTTAAGGTCTGGTTCTTCTCAAATTTTCTCCAAAACTCCGTGCAACCTCAAACAACGATCCCTCTATTTCTCCCTTGGCCTTGTTGAACTTCGAATCCACATTTTTTGGTCCCAATTCCATCCACTACCATGCTTTGGAATGTGTGACCTTCAATCAATTATCATCCTTGTGAATGGCCTTTGATATCTTCTATCATTCTTGCGAATGGCCTTCAAATATCTACTATCACCCTCGTGGATGGCCTTTTACAAAGATAATGGATAAGTACTCATGAGAAACCTACTAATGAGATCAAAGAGGAAGATCTAGGTTCCCGTGAATACAAAGTGTCCATTAGCTTCAATTAAGTCTTCAAATCTTGGGTTTTAGACAAGAAAGCTAATAATGGCCGTCTAAACCCTTTGTCGTGCAAACCTAACTAAAAGTAGCGATCAACCAAACAAAAGATGATAAGTTGAAGAATAAGTTGAATGTATTGACAGTTTACCCTAGTTCAACTTATTCCCAAGCTACCCTAGTTACCCTTTCGGGTTTTCATCCTAGCATTCACACATGTTGAGCTCACCATCTCACCTTTTTCCACATGGCCTCTCATTTTTGGCTAGGTTTTCCAACCTAGCCAAGCCTAGCCTCTCATTTTTTACTTAGGTCTTTCGACCTATCCGGGCTTTCCTTCCCATTTTTTAGGTAACTTGCCTTTTCAGGTTTCCAACTTAGCCGGTATATATATATATATATATTTCTCTTTTTTCAAAATTTTCCTTTTTTGTGTAGCACAAAATGCCCCCAAAGTTGGGCTTCATACTAAAAAATAGTGAAAAAGAAAAAATATACCCCACCAAAATTTTCATCCAAAAACATTCCCCCAACAAAGTGATCATCACCAAGAGGTCACACCACCAAAGATTCTACCAACTTCCCTAAAACCAAAGAAAACAACAATTAAAGCAATACTAAAAGCACAAAGGAATCCCAAGAAGAAAATTCCTAAGTGTCCCCATAACAACTACCAAAAAGGTGACCTCACAACTACAATCCCCCCCCACACACACACACGCACTTGATTCACACACTGTCCCAATGCCTGTGACCAAGGTAAAAAAAAGGGAGATTGAAGATATCAAAGAATTGTCTCCTTTCTTGTCTTGAAATTCATCATGAGGATTCCTGAAAAGACAAGAAAACCCAAGAGTGGCATTGTTCCATACAAGCGTTTGATAACTATCATCCTCAAAAATTAATATCAAAACACATCCAATCATCACAAAAATATCAAAATCTACTAAGTCAAAAATGAATATTGTTTATTTATTGTCCTCTTCACGACTTATTTGTAATAGGAGAGTTCATTCTTGGATTTTCTCCTCAAGGAGGGGATTGGTCTCCGTGTCCACCCCAAAATTCTCTCATTCTAAATAAGGTTTCAACCTTTGCCCATTGACTAACCACTTGATGTCATTCTCTTCATCCTTTATCTCTATGGATCCTTGTTCATAAACCTTGGTCACCACATAAGGACCTCCCCACCTTGACCGCAATTTACTTGGAAAATACGTAACCGAGGTTGGTGTAAAAGAACTTTTTGTGCCACAAAAATTCCTTTTCACTATCTTTTTTTTTATCATGTAGTGCTTTTATCTTTTCCTTGTAAATTAGTGTGGTATCGTAGGAGTTGCGCCTAAATTCTTCAAGTTTTTGGAGTTGAAACTTCCTACACTTCCCGGCTTCATCCAAGTTCATATTCAAGCGTTTAACGGCCCAATATGTTTTGAACTTGATCTCCATTGGGAGGTGGAATCTCTTATCTAAAAAGGCTATATGTCTATGGGGGTTTTGTATGCGGTCTGATATCCCCAAAGCGCATCATCCAATCTATCACTCCAAGCCTTTTTGGATGGATTTATCGCCTTTTGAAGGATTTTTTTTAATTTTCCGATTGGATATTTCCACTTGGTCATTTGTGTGTGGGTGGTAAGCAGTGGATGTCCTATGGATCACACCATATCTTTTAAGTAAGGCTCCCATGATTTTATTACAAAAGTGAGTACCTCTATCATTAATTATGGTTCAGGGTACACCGAACCGTTAGAAAATGTTGGTTTTGAGAAAACTCATCACGGTTGCCACATCATTGTTCTTTGTGGCTTTGGCCTCGACCCATTTCGACATAAATCCACCACCACTAGGATATAAGAATTGCCATGGGACATGGGGAAAGTTCCCTTAAAATTCACTCCCCACACAACATAGCCTTCAAATTGTGTACTTCATCCTCTAGGCGGTGAATATTTGACTTAATAGACTTGGACAAATTAATTCTCTACCCGCCAATATTCATAGTTAGTTCTCCACGACCAGTGGAACCACGAGATGATGATGGAAGGGCTTCAAGCTTATCTTAGTAATTAACACAAGCTTGGTCAAGTTGATGAACACATGAATCAAGATGATTACACTCAGCACGAAGATGTTCATTCTCGCTACGCAGCTGAGTATTCACAGCTTATTGTTCATCAAACCTACTTTGCTACCCAGCCGAGGAAGAAGCGAGATGATCACACTCATCCTGTTTTTTCTTCAGTCAGTCCAATAAATCATCAATACGGGAACACTTCTTGTCAATAATAAAAGTCTTTTGATGAATTTTGCGAGCCTTTCTTGCAGCAAAATTCTTAACCTCTTCTTACTAACCAATCATTTTAACCATACTCAACTATTATCACTGAATAAGATTGTTCTGTTCGGCATAGAATTATTTCAACTCACAAACAGAGGCTTATGTGTCCTTAGAGTCTTCTTCCATCCAAGTTTCAGATGGTTGATACTAAGTAGCATATACTAAAGGCAAATACCTAATGATAGTGCCCATTCCTTAAAGCGACTAGGACGATTGAGTGAACGCATATATACGCCGACAGATTCAAGATCAACTAGGCTACGAATAATATCCTTGTCCATAATTTCAATACTATAACCTTTAGGTATGAACTTGCTACAAGGGCAAGTCACAGAAAAAGATGTAGGTGATGAGCAAGTAGGAATCTTCCATCCAAGTCTTAATGGAATGGATTCCATAGCACAAAAATGGGGTCAGCAGAAACCAGCTCAAGGTATTCCTTGGAAAGATACTGAGTAGCTTCAACCAGCTTGATAAGACAATGTGAATGAGGAGAGATAAACCCAAAGCGATGATGAAAATGAACATTAGATCCCAAAGAGTCAATAAGTTTCAAAAACTTATGGTCAACTAAAATATCAAAACTCTGCATATAAATAAATACGATGAGAAGTTGCAAAATTAGAAGGGCGATACCAAATTAATATCCAAGATAGTAAATATAGTTCAGACATAAATTAGAGTATCGTTATAATTTACAAATAAAAATAGTGTCAAATCCATAACACTAAGATCAACTAACATTAGAGAGAGAAGCAGTTAAATGTTGGGCAACGAGAGCGAAATCCTCCTTGTTTGCATGCTGAGCGGAAACCTCAGTGTTCGTATTGGCCTTGAGGTTAGAAGAGGGCTTCGGATCACGAGAAGCAAATGGAAGATCTTCAACATAATCTACTTCACACTTCTCCAGCTCAGTCACGGAGGGCAAAGAAACAAGACTAGCGAGGAGGGACAGCAAAGCATAAGAATGACCACCATCAGAAATGCTGCTAATGAAACCATGATTAAGCACAGCCTTTTATTGCTCCAATACTGCCTCAGACCTATCCAGTTGAGGCAATTTCTTAACTTTCGAAGTAGGGTTCACCCCTCACAGTTCGACTAGAGCTTCGTAATAGCGAGTGGAGGTAGAAAATTTCTCAAATAAATTGAAGAAATACTTTGTTTTAATGAGCCAATCAACAAGGACTTGATGGTAGGTGAACCGTTAGTCCATATCTCCTCCAGCTCGAAACGAAGCTTATGGGCTTCCTCCTCAGCGACTTGTGCACGCTCCTCAGTAGTACGTGCACCCTCTTCAACAACTTCAAGAGAAACCATCATAACTGTAAACTTCTCTTTGTTGGCCATCATAGTAGTGAACCGTCTTCCTTAGCCAACTTCGCAACTCGCTCGCTAACAATCTGAAGACTTCTACCAACCTTATGACATTTCCATAAAAATACACAAGCAAATATGACAGTTAGACATCACAATACATGAACACAAAATCAAATCAACTGTAATTTTAAAACTTTTAACGAACATACCATGGCTATTGTCTCATGGAGCGAAAGTTTAGAAAGAATAGCAGGAATAGTTTCTTCTACCATCAAGCTATTGCTTTGAGGTGGAAGTTTAGGATGGGAATGGGTACTACACCCCTTCTTCTTTGGGGGATCCAAGGCGCCAGACGATCCACCAGATTGCTCCATTCTCCTCCTTCTTCTGGAGTTATCTGTAGCATTATCAACAGCTACCTCTCCCTCTTCAATGGCTGCAGCTTTAGCAGTTACTAATTGAGGATTTGCTTCAGCAGTATTCTCTTGTGGAATTTCATTGACAATGGCATCGTTCATTTGGAAAGGTGGGACCGCTGTCTCTTCATTCTCATAATTAGAAGAAAAAATTGTCCTCTCAGTGGAACAATTAGCTAAATCCATATCTACAATCCAACATACAACATAAGTCAGACGAACATGCAGAAATAATGATATAATGTGAAGAATAAGACATACAAAGAAGTATAGCAAGGGGAAACAACAAGATAACGGGAAACAACAAGATAACGGGAAACAAACACCTTTACTCTCATAATCAGCATGGCGAAGACATATCGAATGTTCGATGAGTCTTAATACAGCCCCAGAGTTAGCATTAAGATGAACCCCTGCCTTAGGAAGTTTGGATTTGGGAACATTATAGTTCCAAACTGGAAAGTTATGTTCGTTCGTATTACCAAGTTTTAAATAGAAAAAGTTTTACTCCATACACCACAGTTATTAGGAAATTCACTGAAAAACTCAACATTGGGAATGACGGGATAAAGGTGAATTCATCAGACGATTTTTTCACCTTACAAAGCTTATACATACTACAGAATAAGTCAATTGAAAAAGGAACTCGGCATGCTCACACACAAGATAGAAAACAACAATGATCGAGATACCCTAAGGATGAAATTGACATAATGTGACTCGATAATGTGAGAGTAAGTCTAAGATGTGCTAAGATAAAGGAAAAGCCAATCCAAATATAAAATAATCCAGATAACAATAGATAAAGCTAGGAGGAGGAGTGCGATCACCCCCAGAGTTATCAAGAGCTCTAAGTTCATACGAAGACAAAAAGGGAAAATTATTTTTAAAATTCTCCAAGTGATAATCGGAAAGAATGCTATTGACGGTAGAAAAACTGGTGAGATGTTCTAAATCCTCCTTGGAGTTGACATCATTAACTGAGACATCTTTTATGAAAGGTTCAGCAACATTAGAGGCAGACATAACTCCTAAGATTCAAATGAAAACTCTATCAATTAGATTCACAGAACACAAAAAGATATATTTCGGTAAAAGTTGAGAAAAAAACACATAATACACGTCGAGAAAACAAAGGAAGAAGAAAACCAATCGAAGAACTTCTAGACTGAGATGGAGAAACAAAATTACCAGAATAGAGACACCGTATAAATTCAAAATTACAAGAATCATCTTAAAAAGTGAGAAGATTAAGAACAATGGAACTTACGAGTTGATGGAATACGACGAGGAGCTGGAGCGATAAAGAGTGCAGGAAGAAGATGAAGAATCGAAAGCGGTTATGGAATTTTATTTAAGAAAGAGAAAAGCAAAAGAGGAGTCAAATCAGAGAGGAAGATAATGATGATTGTCTGACAAAAAATGACTTACCCTTTTAGGAATACGAGAAACCGATGGTATGTCAATGGATACAATGCACTATATAGTAACATAAGTAAGTCATCAAAAATCGAAGCAATTATAAAGGGGGGAAATATAATGGAAGGAGAGGAAATATCGGAACGGCACAACGAAAAAAATATATGAGGAAATCCCGGTTCAATGAAACAAAATATCAAACGTTTAAGTCTACTGCAAGTATGACACATACAGTAAAGATTCAAATTCAAAATTCAAAATCGGAAACCCCAACAAAATCACAAGTATAGCCAAGAAGCAAGCAACACTTCACAAAGACATTTTTGGTTACATCTATGACGAACATGTTATTACAGGTTAAGAAATTCACGAAACAACGGTTCATATACAGTCCACAAGAGAAGTCATGGCTTTGTATTTCCTATGTTTCATGGCAAGGGGGCTTATGGTTTATACCTACCCATGGACCACATCAATAACCCATAAATTAGAGGCAGCTCGCCCTTAGGCCCAGCCCGGGACTAAAGCATGGGTAAGGTTAACGAACCAAGAAAGGTGGACCCTAGTCTGAAATACTTGGCCACGAACCGATAAAGGCCAAACCACGTTTGAACATTTAACCACGAACTGAGATTGTATGAACAATGATACAATCCACGATCTCAGACGCTGACAATACGGAACCATGATGGTGGACTTCTATAAATACAAGAAGAGCAACACTGAATAAGGTAAGTGAGTCTAACAAAGAAACGTTAATTTTCTGAAAATGATTGCTAACTTGATCGTCGGAACTTTTTCCCCGGAATGACTTTCGGAACTTGTTTTGCAGGATCAAGGTTTTATACGGTGAATATCAACTGTTCAACCAGGTTAGGAATACCATAGTAATAAGATACTATAATATTTATATATATATTTATTTATTTACATTCAAGAATCCACAACATGCAATATGATTATAATATTCGTAATAATATATTATAATAATGTCTCTATTGTCAAGGGCTCAAAACATGAAAGAACATTCCAATCTAATTTAAAATTAGAAATAAGATTTTATATAAAATAAATAATAAAATTTCCAAAAGTTACATGATCATTCTAAACATATCTAATATTGAAAATAATACTATTGGGGAAAATGTATTTCTTAAATTTGGATAATACTTATGTGTTATCTTCCTTTAATTTTTAAAAAGAATTCAAGAGATAATTCTAATATTGAAAAAATTATTTTAGAAAAATAATATTGAATTAAGAAAGATGATTCTAATATTGAAAATAATATTTTATAAAAATATATCTATTGTTAAGAAATTGTAACATGGAAGAACATTCCAATCAAAAGTAAATATTAAAAATATATATCTTCCAAAATTACATGCATTACCTTTTTAAAAAATCTATCATTGAAAATAAAGTTATATTATAACACGTCCTTAATTTGAAATAATAATTATGATTTTTCATTTATTGTCAAGAAAACTTGACATGCAAATTAATTTAATAATAGAAAATAATCTTATAAAATTACATCCCTAGATTGAGATTGTTATCAAAATTTTATAATGGTTTCATGATTGAAGATAAAATGTATACATTATCATCCCTAAACAATTCATATGACAAGATGATTATAATATTGATGATAGGACTTTAGAAAAAATACATCTTGAAATTGGATTAAAACCTTTAAATATAGGCAAAAGATTCAATGTCTTACTATTCAATTTTTTGGACAATTATAATATATTTTTCAATGAGAGGAAATTAATTATTAATATTAATTAGATCCTTTGTGTCTAAGTATGAATCAAACCGAGTATATATTTTTAATTTAGATAAATCTTGTATTGTTGCACTCAAAATTAAGAATTTCAAATAATCTTAATTTGAAATAATGATTTTTCATTTGTTGTCAAGAAATCTTGACATGCAAAGTAATTTTAATAATAGAAAATTATTACATCCCTAGATTGAGATTGCTATCAAAATGTTATAATGGTTTCATGATTGAAAATAAAATGTATACATTATCATCCCTAAACAATTTATAATACAAGATGATTCTAATATTGGTGATAGGACTTTAGAAAAAAAATAAATCTTGAAATTGGATTAAAACCTTTAAATATAGGCAAAAGATTCCATGTCTTACTATTCAATTTGTTGGACATTTATAATATATTTTTAAATGAGAGAAAATTAATTATTAAGATTAATTATATCCTTTATGTATAAGTTTGAATCAAATTGAGTATGTATTTTTAATTTAGATAAATCCTGTATTGTTGCATTCAAAATTAAGAATTTAAGATTATTTGAAAAGATAATGTACAATCAAAATTATCATTATTCTATTTTAAAAAATTTAAAAAGTAAATGAGGAAGGGTTGTATGTATCAGAAACAAATAGTGTATAAATATATATTTTATCACTATATCCAACACAATTTATTACATTACCTATCAATTTTATGAATTATTAAATTTAGAAAAGTGTTTAGAAAGAGGAAACCTCTACTTGAAAATTTAACTAGTACCTTAAAAAAAATATTATACTAATGAAATCAAATTAAGAAATAAGTGATTAAAGCATTGTTTAATATGGAATTGAGTCTAATAAGTCTGTTACGTACGTTAACATAATTGAATGAACCCAAAGAATTCAAATTGATTCTCAAGGATGTTGCCCCAAAAGTGAGGTGAGTATTTCATCGCTTGCATAAATTGAATCAACCAAGATATTTGCATGTTATGTATGATTGTTTGCTTCGAATATGTTTCTTGAGTAACTTATGTCATGCATGATATGTCACATGTTATATTATCTAGTTTTATCTTGAATTTGATATTATGTGTACTTTATCGCATGAAACTCTCTTGATTAATCTACGTGTATGCCCGGCTTCGTGTCTATTTAATTGCTTGCTCTTTGCTACTTGAATTGAACTTGTTCTTGATAAATTTAGGGTCCCGGGCATGATTGTAGTTCGACCGAAATCCACAGGACGGCAAGGGCCAGACCATACGACTAGATTGTCTTCACGCGGTGTTCGATATGCTAGCATTACCAATTATTACTTGATATGAGCTCGTAAGTGAAAATGTGTGTAGGTGTGGCTGAATAGAAAATATATTAAACAACTGGCAATCTTGAAAGTGAAATGTTTTCTGTTCATACTTAGTTCGTTAGTCATAGTACCTATATAGGGGCATGACTACGACTTGGTATGACCGCCCGTGTCCTTTTATTATGTGTTAGGACATATGTGCTTACTTGTAATTATGTGATAGTTAAATTCAACTAGGCAATTATATGCGATGAAGAGCCGAAGAGCTCACTCTAATTTATATAAACCCAACAGGTACATTGGTCAAGCAAAAGTGAACGAAAGTTATTCACGTGAAGCCTTTAGATCTTTTGAGTTAGGATCCAAAATTGTATAAACCTTTAATAATTTATTTTTTGAGTAACAGTTTCAGAAATTATATAAATCCACTGCCTTCACATAGTATCTTAAGTTCAACAACAAATTCAGAACATCCAAAATTCTTGCAACAACCAAACTAGAACGGTGTTTTTAATCCATTAATTTCTAAAAGAAAATAGCTGGCAATGATATCCACCTCCAGGAGAAGCTCACTCTTTAACGACACTTGATGAATCCAATCTCTTGGCATTGCTACGGAAGCACTGTCTGCAGCACATGAGCCCATGCTTTCTGACTATGTCATAAGAGTTGCCACAAACCTGGCAGGTGCGGGAGCCAGGGTCGTAGCTCTTGGGATGAGCGTTCTAGATGTTGGAGTGCCCCATGCTTGCTTGCTTTCTTCTCGGTCGGTACGGCGGCGACAGCGCTGGAGCTCTAATCTCTCTTAAAGGTAGGTTTTTTTATAAACATTTAGTCATTAAACTTTAGATTTAATCAAGATAGAATTGCAAACCAAAAACTTCCACTGGATTGTATATTTATGATGTAATTGTTTTTTATATTTTGAGGTTAAACATTGTATCACGCTTGTGTATAATTGTATTGCTCGATTCTTCACATTTGAGGGACTCGACTTTAGTTGGACTCTTGGTAACACAACCTGACTAGACCCACTACTTGCTAATAAGCCGAGCGGTCAAGGTGGGGGTGTTACAGCGCCGCCAGTTCATTGAAAGATAGATCTGAGCTCATGAGCGTGGGCGGCCAGAGACCGCCGATGAACCCTAGCGACGAGACCTAGTGGCGACTCACCGGCGAGACCTGCTGGTGAAGCCACCACTGAGAGCCCGCTCGAGACCCACTGGCGAGAGCCTCCTTCTCCGACGAATATCCCCCTCCAATGACCTCTGGTCTTGCTCCAGATGCATCTCTCTGCAAAGGTTTTCTCTTCTCCAATCGAACTTCGCCCCCTTTCCCGGTCAAACTCCACTCTCTTCCCCGATCGAGTTCCACCGCTGTTCTTTTAAAAAATCAGTCGATGAATCCACTAAGAGCAGGAGTATTCATCGGTGGTGGCATCAATTCACTTCCATTCTCCGTCCCGAATTCAATCCCAACAGCTTCGTTTCAGTTCTCAGCGACATCGATCAAGGAGAAAGACCTGGGGGAGACGACAGAAAAGACGCAGGG
>JAUOBV010187248.1:1082-12070 GCA_032360425.1 Rubia occidens
ATTTGGATAATCAACCCCCTTGTATTTTTTTTCTAGCCATTGCTACCCAATGTGACGCGTGAACTCAAGAGCGGTATGATGCAGTGCTTTCTGAAATTCCATAGAATAAACGGTGAAGATCTCAAAAAACATTAGTCAGAATTTCATATAGTTTTTACCAACATAAGCCGCCGGGAGTCTCAGAGGAGGATGACAATCTGTGGTCGTTCCCTTCTCACTTTGGATGCGGCTAAAGATTGGTTGTACTACCTTCCACCCTGTCACATCACCTCCCAGATGGACATAAAGTGCATATTTCTTGAGATATACTTCCCAGCTTCAAAATCTGTGGGACTAAAGAAGCAACTCTCTAATATCTCTCAGTTCGCTAATGATTTCCTCTACGAGTATTTAGAATGATTAAATAGACTATTGGCAAGCTGTCTGTATCACCCGTTCAAGGATGAAGGCATGGTATACTATTTCTTCTAGGTTTTCTGTGACAATGATATGAAAATGGTGAATTCCACATGCAATGGTTCAATTGCCAAAAAAATCCCTAGAGATACGATAACACTCTTTGAAGAAAGGGCCAATGGAATGAGGAAGTTTGGTACAAGATCTAAAGTGAAGTTTGTGGATGAGCTGTCTCATTCTTCCAAGCTAGAGGAGCAAGTCTAAACTCTTGCTTTTATGATGAAGGAATTCAAGAAGGGGAGAGTTCAACAAGTTAAGGTGTGTGTCATTTGTAGTCTCGATCATCACACTGATCTTTGGCCACAAATGGTGGAAGACTTGGAGAAAGTGAAGGCATTGGACTTCAACAATTACAATAGGCAACAATTTAGTTGGGGGTAACAACAACAAGGGTCTCGAGAGAACAAACAAGGTGAAAGACATGTACCCTACGCGAATACCTTCAACCTTAGGTACAACGATCACCCCAACTTCCGATGGCGTGTGAAGAATCAAGTGCAAGGGTACAACCGAGGAGGAAAAGCTCCACCTCAACCTTATACAAGGGGAGAAGATATTTCCAATAAAAATTCCTCACTCTACAAGCTGGATCAATAAGATATCTTGGAAGCAATCTCTTAATTGGATAAGAAGCCATATGCCTTCGCGGAGCGTACCAGACGTAAGATTGAAGATCTTAGGACTAGGGAAATTTTGAGCATTAAGAATCTTGTAATTCAAGTCAGAAAACTTTCCACTTGGTGAGCCGACTTCAAGCCAAGAAATTCGAAAAGATTCCCTCCAAACCGGAGATCAATCCGAGAAATGTAAGCGCTTTGAAGCTAAGAAACGGGAAGGAGGTGCGTGAGCCTGAGAAGGAGATCTTGCAAGAGGACAACTTGATCATGTAGAGTAACAAAACCAACTTGGAGGAGTATGAATCAGTTGTGAAGGAGAAACCTATCAAGGAACTTCCAACACCCAAAGAGAGGGTGAATCTTCCACCTCCTTTCCCTAGTGCACTTGGGGGAAGGCCGGAGGTGATAACCGATGATGGGTACATTCGTAAGATCTACGAGAAGGTTGAGATTAGTGTCCAACTTTTGGACATGATTGAGCATGTGTCTTCTTATGCTAAATTCTTGAAAGTTTCATGCACTAAAAAGATGAGCAAATGACTTAGGAAGTTAGGAAAATTAAAATTAGGGGGAGTGACTACTCTTAATCATAGAAATTTTCCCAAGAAATGTGATGACCCTGGCATATTTTCAATTCCTTTTTCTTTACGTGGTAAATTGGTGAAAAACACTATGATTGATCTAGGAGCATCTATCAATGTTATCCCTTCTTGCCTTTATGATAACCTAGAAATAGGTGAACTTAAAGAAACTATGGTAATTGTCCAATTAGCCGATCACTCCCAAGTTAGCGTTTGAGGTTTAGTTAAGGATGTAATGGTTAGGGTAAGAAATTTAGTGTTTCCGATGGATTTCTATGTTCTTAACGTAGAGCACAATGGTGGTGCACCCTCAATTTTATTGGGGATGCCTTTCTTAAAATGTTAAGGACTAAAATTGATGTTCATTTGGGAACACTAACCCTAGAGGATGATATTGATAAGGTGGGTTTTTATATTTACAAATCTATTTATGATTCACCTCTCTTGTGTGCAAAGGGATAATCTTATGTGAATAGCTTTCTCAACCTGAGAAATCTTGTATGATAAATAATTATTATTGCCTTGATGAAGCTCTTGATGATAGTAATGAAGATAGCCTAGTTGATGAGATTTTTATGACTATGTGAGTGATGAAAGAAATCCTACTTTGTGCTTCAATTGTGATGGTCACGTCGATGAGCATTATGCAATGCATGATGTTAGTGATGACTTTTTTTTTATCTTGGATTGCTTTTGTATGCTCACTAACATGCAGAGGTTAGTGAAGAGTGGTGAGGACGTAAAACACCCTCGACCACCTCCTAAACCAAAGGAAATGGCGAAGGACTTGACATTGGCTAGGAATGGATATTCACTCTTCTTGGTGAGCAAAGCGCTTAAAGGTAAGGATTATGCCTTGTGGAGACCTCTTCAAAATGATGTCATCATGGGTGAAATTACAGATGGAAACTCCGCAGATCCAATGGTAGATTCTTCTTAATTAGAATCCATGGAGAAATAAGTCCAGATGACAACAATAATAATACGTGTCTTTCTTACTTAGTTTTCGATATGTTTTTGGTAGATAGATTTTACATATTTTTTGTGCGTGACAAAGGATCTTGGAATGAAACTCGTTCAATTTTGAGTCCAAATCCTGCACATTTTGGTGGAAGAAATAAGATTTTTTGGGAGGCTAAGTTTTTCAAAAAAAGGGAAGGAACTAGGGAAAGATGGGTTCCATTCATAGGAATCCTCATTCTAGCCCCTTTAACATGAGGCATGCCTCGTTTCAAGAACTCCCAATACGAGGGTAGCCTCATTTCAGGAACCTTTATAATGAGGCTGGCCATGTGTCAGGCCTCGTGCTGCTGAAATTTTTGGGTCAAAAATTCAGATTTTTGAAAATTTGAATTTCAACCCAAAACATGTATTTTTGGCCCATTGATTCAGGAAATCCTATATTCCCTAGGATTGCTCATGTAAATAGTACATCAACACCTCCATATATATTAATTAAAATGGTACTTTTGCCTCCCACATTTTCTAATTTCAAAAATGTCATCCTTATCTCATTTGTACCTCCTTTCTAAATCACTTTCTTTGCTGAAAATAATGATCCATGGTACATTTCCTCACTTGTAGGTTTCATTTATCTCATTAAAATCTCTCAAAAATACTCACTCTCACTTCCCTTTGGTGAAACTCAAAAATTCAGGCCTTTTGTCTAAAAAAAATAGCATTTTTGCTTCTTCTTTTGTGGATTCTTTATATGTTGGCTTTGAATTCCGGGTAATCCTTTGAACTTTATGTTTACTTGCTTTATTTATCATAATGCTGATGTGATGAGAAGCTTGAAACTCAAAAAAATGTTGAAGTGTTTTTTAGGAAATTTTTGGGTCATGTGAATGATCTCGTGTTAAACTAAGTGTGGGGGAGAATGTGTTTCTATTCTTTAATGATATGATATTAATTGATTATGGGGCTTTAGAAGGGATGATTATTGGTTGCATGATATTTTTGATAGGATGCTATGATTTGTCATGGGATTCTTGTTTAAGGAGAATGTTTCTTGATTGAATAGCCTTTATGTTGAGATAGTATGATTTGGAATGTTTATGCTATTTGGGAAGAAGTGTTATTTTTTAATGATTCTTGATGCATGCATTTGGTTATTATTGCATTACCAACCTTTTCTCATTGTGATAGAATGGCTCCAAAAATAAATAGGTTGGAAAAAGGAACAATTTCCAAGGGTGGTAAAAGGAAAAAAATAGCCAAGGTTTAGAGATGAGAGACGGAGACTTTCCTTCCTCCTAACCCCGCTTGTGTTGTTGATCAGTTCTTGGGGTTGATTACCATTTCCGGGAGTCCAGCCTGGAGATGGAAGTACTTAAAATGCCCAAAGCAAACCATATTGGAGAAGAATTTTTCTTGCAAGGAGACCTTGGGAGCCCTAGGTATACTCGAGCTCGTCACATATTATCTAAGTTGAATAGGCTTTGAGGGTTTCTTAGAAAAGTATTCCAAGACCTACCAAAGGAAAATGAGGGGAGGATAATAATCCATGTCCACTTGGATGATAAGGATCACACTATGTTGCATCAAGACATTTCCTAAACATTCGGGTGGAAGTACGAGAAGGAGATTCTGAGAACACAATGACAAGACCTTCCATTTTCTTTGAGCAATTTTTGGAGAATTATTTCGGGCACGGAGAGGAAACATCTTTGCAAGAGCACTGCAATTTTACATCCGGCGTTGCATATGTACAGTTGTTATTGTCCATGGGGGTATTCTGTCATGGAAATCTTTCACAGTGTTCCGGTTCGGATGTCCAGGTTCTTTTGGTGAAGACTCCGGAGGGGAATTTTTACCCCAACATGGTGATGGTTTTCATGGAGGAATGCATTCCATATGAAAAAAGAAATGTGGGAAAATATCAATGGGTGGCATGGTCGGACTCTTAGTCCAACACTTCGGCCATCTGGTTCTTTCTCCATTTGCATTGGCAAATTTAGACTGTTTGGGGACAAGGTACACTATGGATAAGCTGGGGAGAGAATCTATGGTAGCTACCACAACCTCAGAGGATCGATTTGTGTGGTTATACGTTGTCTCCACATTTTGCAATTTCATGATCCTTCCACAGTCGGAGCGCACCGCTATCAACTAAGACACTATATTGGAGGATTTGTTCCTAGCACCAATTCACATTTTGAGTAAGACTTATACAGAGTCTTATCAAACCTGTATATAGACATTGAGGAGGAGGATGGTGAGAATCCATCTAGGGTACCACCTAGTCGCACTCATCTACCCGTGGATTTCCTCTATCAATTTCATATTTTGGTGAACAACTTGCGAGTTCTACCCAACTTGTGCAAGAGATCGGTTATGAGGTAGGTGGGATGGCTTACAGTGAAAGGATTTTGGGACTCATCTTGGCTCTATGAAGGATATCATACCCATTTGGGGGTCTAGGTTACACTCCATTAAGCAGAAAATGAAGGAGGAGTTTTTTATTATGGATTAGAGGGCGAATGTCCAAGAAGAGGCCATCGAGCAACGGCTCAAGATATTTCACATTTTGAGGCTCAACTTGTGCAACTTGTGCAACTTTTAGAGTTCTACCCAACTTGTGCAAGATATCTGTGCTTTCTTCCTATTTAGAGGCAAGAAATGCGTTAGGAAGAAAGAAGGAAGAGACATGAGACACAGCACTTGAGGAGGGACCCTTCGGGGTCACATGAGTGAGTTTCATTACTTCTTTTTCTCTCAGTTATGATCTATATTGATTTATTGCATTGGGGACAATGCATAGCTTAAGTGTGGGGGAGAGAGTAGTGAAACACTTGGGAGTTTTCATCTCGGGATTCCTTTGTGTTTTGGTGTTATCTTTCATTTTTGTGGGGAATGTTTTGGGATGAACTTTTTGTGGTGGAAATATTTTTCATGATCTTTATGTAGTCTAAAGCCCAACTTAAGGGAATTTTGTGCTACACAAAAATAATTGAAAGAAAGGAAAAATTTGCCTGGCTAAGTTGGAAACCCGAAAGGGAAACTTAGGCAAAATTGGAATGAGAGGCTAGGCCCAGCTAGCTTGGAAAACTTAGTAAAAAAATTAGAGGTCATGTGGAAAAAGTTGAGAGGTTAGCTCAACATGTGTGAATTCTAGGATAAAACCCTAAAAGACTTCTAGAAATAATGAGAGACATTGGAAACGGGACTTGAACATCCTTTGGCTAAAAGTGAATACCAGCCCACGAGATGTGAAAAATAGCATGGACCGTGTCATTTTTGGAGAAAAAATTCCTTCCAGCCGACAGGCTATACCAAAAGACACAATGAGCACAAGTCAGAAGTTCAAGACCAAGCAATTGCCCACAGCCCGCGCGGGACTATGCGCCCCGCACGACACAAGGCTGCACAGCCTATGTCAGTCCGTGCGTCCTCCACCATCACCATGTTTTTTGGCCCATGTCAATCCATGTGAGCCACACTAGCATGGTCGTGCACAGACCGTGGTGATTTCCACAAGCGCAAATTACCGCTGCTAGAGTTTTTTGGCCATTTTTGGGCCTATTTCAAGGCCCAATTCTCTACTATATATATGGACCTTTTGTCTACTGGGGTTGAATTTTTTGCCCATTTTTCATCTTCAATAGTAGGCTAGAGAGAGAAAATCATTTTCCTTCTCTCTAGGTTTTTTTCTTCTGTTTATTTTTTCTTTTTCCCAAAAGCATTGAATACAATAAAATATTTGAATTTAATACTTAGGGAGTAATTAATTAACTTGGGGATTATATTTCTATTCTTGAATTAATGTTAATTTTATGATATTTCTTAGATCTACCTATTTCTAGGTGTTCTGTAATTACTATGTTGGCTTGTTCTTCATACTCTTGTTAATTGCATGATTTTCACACTAAGTTAGCACACACTGTATTCTAGTTTCATGTTGATGCAATTATTGATACCTCCTGGGTAAGAAAACCTAGATGTGCTTGGGGTAACGGTAGTCCGAAACCATGTGGGTGTGTGCACCTGGGTTGCCGAGTCAATGTTACGATTGACCATACACAAGTAAGCCGGCGAGTTGGTCCAGAGGATTATAGGTAGAGATAGTTACTAGGATTAGCCTTGCAACCCTAGAGCCATCGATAAGGTGCTTCATTCCTTAGCCTGTTTAGGCCTAGGGAGAAGAATTTGTGGTGTAGTTCCTGGTACGTAATAGCAAGGGGAAGATTAGGATTTACACATCAGGCAAGGTCGTTATTGCACTCCCCTAATCATGGAGGCGCTGCCGATAGAAGATTACATGGGCACCCTATGTGATAGGTATATGGTTGTGTTGACCATCGACCACAACACATGTCACAAACACTAAAATAGGTTTATAGTTCTTATATGTAATGAAATCGAGGATTAAACAACATTAATCATGTTACGCAAATATTCCCCAATTGTTAATCTTGTGACCAATTGCGCGTTAGTCGTTGTTAACCCCCCCCCCCCCCTCACAATACCTGTTTTACCAAAACTGATTATTCCTGACACGTGATCATATTGACGACCCAATCACAACTTTTTGTAGCTGATTATTATATTCTTAACTATGTGGATGACCCCGGTACTTGCTACTGTCTACTCCGTTTGGTAGAATAGTAGTAAGAATGGGAGAAACATTACAAATCTTTTTCTTTGACTCAAGCTCTCCTCTCGGATTAGTAGATCTCTCGTAAAAAGGGTTATTTATTAGCAACGCAAGAAGGGGCGGGTCAACACCGCGCAATGAATAATAGTTAGATAATAATTCTCTAGAAAAATGTAAAAATATAAGCTTAAATAATCGTACCTTCTTCTCTCCTCGGTTTTTTTTTTGTGCTCGGTTGCATTGCAACTCTTGTGGTACCACCTATGCTCAAAAAGCACTTCTTCTTCACAAAATATTTCTTGTTAAACCATTTACCAGCCTTCTACACTCCATGCAACGGTATCCCCTCCACAATCTTCAAAATCAAAGTTATCAAGTTTCCATAGGGGAGACTCTTAATCACCTTCTTCGATGATGCAACCCACATAATATGTTTGAATATTTCCATCCCTAGACTAATTCTCTTACTCTTGTTAATATAGTAAAACATCATTAGGGGATATATGTGGGCTCTTTGATTAGGCCAGGGGTCGGAAAAATGATTATAGCTATCATCTTATACACAATTTGTTAATATATTTTGAGGTGACTTGGACTAAAAAACTCTAGCCTCCTAAGATCGTGAACCTTCCTTTGAAAATACCTAACCCTACACTCAAAACAATCAACATTAGGAGACTTTGTATCTCAAGGCCATTTCTCTCTATGATATACATCATCCAAAGGCCCATCTAAGTCAAACGGATGAACATTGTTTGGACCCTTATAACGGCACTCGATTAATTGATTGATTATTCAAGGACATGTGTCTATATCGAACTCATTCACCCTCGTCCCTAAACAACCACCTTCAATCTCACGTAAATTAATACAAAATTGAAAAAAATATCATCAAAATATGCTAGTTCATTCAAAGTTAATAGCTTAAGAACGTGTTGGCCATCAAATTTTAGCAAAGAATTGGCTAAACCTATGTTAAGGTAAATGTTCAAATCGATGACATAGGAATCCAGAAATTTACCACACTCTCTTAAAGCATTATACTTAGTTTGGGAGGGAAGTGAAACAAACCTTGTCCCCCAGGTTGCTCGATGGAGAGCTTCTTGAGGATTTTGACCTACTTTTCTTTCTCGAGCTCGCACGCTCATATGTAGCCATCGTTTTTAAGTACACCCACTTTTGTAAATTCCAAATTGATGATTGAAATTATTGTACCGGCACCGGAAAATGTAAATTAGGTTTCTTAATTTGGGTGTTATCAATTCCAATCACCTTTTTTTACATAGCACTATGAGTTCCGAGCTCGTAACATGCTTATTCCTTCTTATTGAGAAGTTCATTTTATAGTTTTGGACGCGGAAGAAGCGCTGGAGTAAAATTACAAAGAGACGAATTACATTATCCAAACTTGGAAGCCAATTAATTGATGAAAAAAGGGAAGCATTTTCTTCTAAAAGAGGAATGAAAACTATCCACGAGCTCGAAAGTGAAGTTCCGAGCTCATAAAATAATAATTTGTAGCTTTCCTTATTTGGGACATATTTACATAGAACCGAAGTACTTCCGGACTTGGAAGCTTTTTGTGTGTTATGGTCATTCCTTCGAAATGTGCTTGTTTTTATAAACACATTTCATAATTCCAAGCTTCAAAAGTGGAGCAAAACAAACGTGTGAAAATGATCATATTCCCATATCATAACATCCAAAAGTGAAACTCAAATAATATATGAAAATATAAATAATGTTAGTTTCATAAAAGTAACAATCTGTAAAATGATCTAATTGTCTTCACGTAAAAAATTCTCATAAAGTTTTTGACTAGGAATCTTCAGAAAACATTTGTTTTATCTCTGGGTCAGTTTCATCGTCATTTGTTCCACCCTCCTCCTGTTCCGCTTCAATCCCAGTTTCATCTTCTTCTTCATCCTCATCGTCATCGGAGAATACAAGCATGAAGTTAGGCATGTTTGCTTCACATCCTTGGTCAATGGGCAGACCCGACAACGCAATAAACTTGGCGTGATTAGCTTCTGGAGCTTCGACCTCCGTGTTTATTGCACTAATATCCGGTCGAAGGCATGCCATGTACCTACTAATCGTGCCCTTTAAGGAACTCCCGTGACCTACAAATTAAAAATGAAGACATGTAACTTAATGTTGATAAGCATGTAATTACAAATTAATGTCTACTCTATGTGGAGTAAGTTTAAGTGGAACTTAATGGATAAAGATGCCTACCCCCTCTCCATTTTAGCCTCTCTTTCCCTCTGTACGAATTTAGCAACAGCTCCTGGAATAGTGTGATACTCGTAATTGATACTCGTACTTGCTATCGAACCCTAACCTTAAATGTTTGTCATCAAACCACCCCCTATCATAATATTCTACAAGCAATGGTTTCTATACAGGCTTTACTTCCCATTTCTTGACCATAGCCATGATCAATCCTCCATAAGGGAGATCCCTTTTTTTCCCAGCCGCTTCCATTAGCATAAAATTCACAATTATGTAGCCCGAGTCAATTTTAATCCCTTCAATTAATTACGTAGTAGAACAAAATCAAATTACCTATGGTGGGCTCGCAAGCATAAGCATCCGAAGGAAGTATCCACTTGTATACAAACCTTTGGCCAATAACTAGAACCCCCAAGTCATACTTCTCAGCCTGTCCTGGTCTGATACGATCCCTATGAAATTATTTTTTACCCATGGAAACGAGAAAATGAGGGGTGTGCTCTGTAACAAGAAAATGTACGGGGATTTTCATTTTTTATTTAGGGTTTGTTCAATTTTTTAATTTGTTCAAAGTTGATTTCATTTTTTATATACCCTAAATGTGTTATGAGCTCAAAACTCATTCAAATCTATTTTAATTTGCTCGAAAAGATTCTAGACTCGGAAGAATATCCTCGCTCAGTTTCGAGCTCAGAACTAACATGCCGGTCCAATAGTTTTGAATGACATTCAAGGCATTTTGAAAACACCTTTACTGCCCATTTTTGGGCGTGAATTCCCTCTCTTTCTCCCCAAAAACCCCTCTTTTCCCTTAATTTCTTCAAATCCTCACAAAATAATTCCCCATTTTTTAAAAGTGTGGTAGGGAGGTGATTAGCTCAAGTGGAAATCTATTTCATCTTATGAGAAGGTAAACATCAATCCTTTTAAACTCAGTGTATGGAATTCCTACATGTGTTATTCTTACATTCTTTGGTTTTGTTGAAGAAATCCAGTTGTGAAGCTTCATTTGTTATATTTTGTATAAATTGAGTATGGAGGTTATTGATGTTCCCTTTTCAATAATGAAATTTTTAAATAATTATAGTGCTAGGGTTTTGAAAAATATTTTTATTTATATAAATTTCAAAATTTTACTTGATGTCCAATTTGATGATCATACAATTTTAAAGTAGTAAAATGTCCCAGAAAAAAGATATGTGATGAACTCACATGTTCGCATGATGACCAATGAGGATGACAAAGGGGAGCGGTCGGAAGAGGTAGGAATAGAAAAAACTCATTATGGGACACTAGAATGGAGAATGGCTAGGAAAAAGTTGACTTCGTTGGTTTTCAACAAGTTGGGTAAATGTTTGTCGGAGGAATGTGCAAAGTGGTCTAGTTGGGGGGAGGTTGGTAGGATGAGAGTAGACATAAAGTACGATAATTGGCACAAGGTGCCTAAAGAGTGTAAAGACATCCTATGGATGGAGTGCACGGTCCCGGTATTGAAATTTATAA
>JAUOBV010187353.1:0-20026 GCA_032360425.1 Rubia occidens
TGCCGTCCTGGTCTCTCTCACGCACGCCGCCCCCAATATCGCCTCGGAAGCTTCATCGATGCCACTACCGCCCTCTTCCACCGCAATCATGGATCGTTCTGCTCAGGCTCTCCACCAAGCTGCAGGTGACTCCTCTCATGTGTTGCCCACCACTCATCCCTACTATGTGCATCTCTCAGATTATCCAGGTTTTCTTATTACTCTGGTGATCTTGAAGGGTGATAATTTTAAAGATTGGAGTACCTCTTTGCTTAATGCGTTTTCTGCGAAACGTAAGTTTGGTGTTCTTGGTGGCTCTATTGTTAAGCCTTTGCTTGGTGAACCATTTTACAACGAATGTAATAGTGTGAATTCCCTGTTGTTGGTTGGGTTGTTCAAACTCTTGGTCCTTCCATTCGTTCTGCTACTACTTTTTCAGCGTCTGCTAAGGAGTTTTGGGATGACCTTATGCAGTGTTTTCTATTGGGAATGGTCCGCGCATGTAGGAGATACGTGTGGCCATTTATACTAGTCGTCAAAATGGTCATTCTATTGCTGCTTATTATGGAAGGTGTAAGAAGTTGTGGGATGAGCTGTTTACTTACTTGCCCCCTCAAGAATGTGTTTGTCCAGCTGCTGTTGCTATTGCCATTAAGAAACATGAGAATGAGGTGGTTCATCAATTTCTCATTGGTCTCAATGATGGTTATCATACTCTTAGATTGCATATTTTGGTGCAAGATCACTAGCCTTCTATTGGTCGTGTTCACTCGCTTGCATTCAGAAGGAGCGCCACAAGACTGTGTCAATATGAATCCACTTTAGATACCATGAATTTTTCCTCCCATCGACCGGAGCCATACTCTGCTCTGAAGCCAGCCGCCGTCGCTCTGGGTACTCTGCCCGTAGCCGCTGTTGATTGGAAGAGCCTCTTATGTACCCACTGCAACCAAAAGGGCCATGACGTTACTATTTACTTTTGGATCATCGATTATCCGGACTGGTTCGTCGAGAACAGACTCCCTGGATCTAGCTCGAAAGCACAAAACCAGCAAGCCAGAGTTCCTTGTGCCACACAGTTCACCAGAACAGCTCAGCCTGCAGCCGTTGTCGCTCCACCGCAGGGCAATGTCGTCGTCGTTCTCTCTTAAAATTATCGCTCTACTTTTGACTTCATCTTGTCCAAGGATTAGTGGAGTATGGTTCTGAACATGTTTTCTAAGCAAAATACTTCTGACAATACGTCATGTAAGGCTGTTTTACCTTGGATTCTTAACATTGGAGCTTTATATCATATGACTGGTGCCAGGGATCTTCTACATGATATTGAGCCTGCTGATGCTATTGATGAATCCATTTCCACTGCTTCCCAACATGGAAAATTACACATTGGAGATATTGTTGTTTCCCGTGTTTTATTTATTCTGGAATTACGTTGTAACTTTTTGTTGTTTGCCAAATTGACTGTTGTTTAAAATGTCTGGTTTTTCTTACCGAGAAATTATGCATTTTAGAAGATATCAGCACGCGGAAAGTTTGGTTGATCTCCATGTTTTGGTCTATGTTAACGATTTTATTGTCGATGGTTCTTTTTCAACACTGATATCCGAGTTCAAGAAGTATCTTTGTTCGTGTTTTCATATGAAGGATCTGGGCGTGTTGAATTATTTCTTAGGTATTGATATTTCCCGAAGGCCTGATGGCATGTTTATGTGTCAACGGAAATATGTGTTTATATTTTGAGAGGTACTAGTTGTTAACAGCTAAACCCACTGATTTTTCCATAGAACAACAACAAATCTTGGTGTGCGCGGATGGCCCTACATTTGATGACCCTGTGCAGTATAAGCGTCTGGCTGGCAAGTTGATTTATCTCACAATTACTTGTCTGGAACTGAGCTATTCCGTGCACACCTCGACGCAGTTTATGGAGAAGCCTTGTGTAGCTCATTGGCAGGCTACATTGATTGTTTTGCATTTTCTGAAGAGCCATCCAGGTCAAGGTCTATTCCTTTCTGCTAAAGTTCAATTCAACTTATTGCACTTTGTGATTCCAATTGGGTGGAATGCACCATCACTCACCATTTTTTGACTAGATATTTTTGTTATAATTGGCGAGTCCCCTATCTCTTGGAAGATCGATGATGTGTCCATATTATATCATTATTTTGGGAATATTTTATACTCATTTTGATAGGCTTTTGTGCTTCAGAAACTCTATTTTACCTTGAAATCCTATTACTAGAGTTAGGAGCGACTTTATTGCTTTTGTCACTTGTAATAAGGATTCCGTGAGACGAGGTAAAGATTGAAGATTTGAAGACAATGAAGACTACATTATGAAGACTTTTGAAGACCCGAAGGAAGGAAGAGAATACCCAAAGAAGAAGTAAATTGAGGGGAGAGTACTCTAGTCGTCGCGAGTCGCGACGCCTGTGTCACCAGTCGCGACGGCCACCTTTCCAGACTTACTTTCTGGGATTTTATACTATAAATACTCATCACTTTCCTCTTTTCTTCTCCAACTTTTCTCTCCCGATTCAGACTGCAAAAACCCTAGGTTTCTACCATTTCTACTCTAATTTCTACTTTGATTTCATGTTTGATTTGCTTGTGTTAATTAGTATGGATTCTAGTAGTTAAACATCTATCCTGGAAGCAATTGATTAGGCTTCTAAGCCCATGTCTCGAGAACTATTTATAAGCTATTTAATGCTTTGATATTGGGCATTTATTGTATTGGAATGGGTTGTTGAATTCATTTATGATATTGGGAGTTTAATTATATTAAATGCTTGTATGATTATGTGTTAGGGTTTGAAGAAATTAGTTAATTCTTCCCTCTTTGATATGAAATCCAAAAGCATGATTTAGGGCTTCTAATGTTGTGAGTGATTTGATGAATTCTAGGTAAATGTGGTAATGTCGAATTCTTTGTCATGTTTACTTGTGTAGAAAATGGGAACAGTCAACGAGCGTTGAACTTTCTTGACCAATCCCGTGTAAATGCATGAATTGGTTCAATGCTTAGAAACGGTGTAGTGTTTATAATATTACCAAGTTTGTTGATTCTTCGAACTTAATGCCATTAATGGGATACCTTTAGACGTTGAACGACTAAAGGGGTCATTAGTGAGGTTTAGTGAGAGATGTCGAATTCACTCTCGTAAACTACTATCAAAGAAGAATGGGAGATTTATCTTCACAACAAGTAGTTAAGGTAGTGAATAGGTAGTGGATTCAAGGATAAATAATAGGTAAGGAAGCGGAAATCTATTGCCCCCAAGGCTTTGTCTTTGTAGTTTTTACTCTTTTTCTTAGGATGTTTCATGATTAGCATAGTTACTTGACTTTGCTAGTTTTGCATAATTTAGGAAACCAACCAACCAATCCCCCCTACTTGTTTTTATATCTTTCTACATATATATCTAGGCTTATATTCACCGTTGTATGTGTAAATGCTTGGGAATATCCCTCTTCTCTGTGGACGACCCCGACTTGCCAACTATCTACTTAATTGTATTTAGTAAGTAAAAGAGGCTTATAAATTATATCTTTGAGAGGTACGGCGATGACCTCCCAGACGGATACTCCCCCCATCCCATACTAAACTTTACCTACTCCCTACGTCCCATACTAAACTTTACCTACTCCCTCCGACTCCCTGCATTTGTATTAGATAACTATTTATTAATAAAGTTATTATTTTTTGGATTGTAAAAAATTATAGATATATGAATTTAAAATTATCGTGTGATATATTTTTACATTCATTTTAACACATATTTTTAGAATATATATATTTTATAATTTATTTTTACATATATTTTAAAATATTAGAATTACAAAATCGCCAATGAATAGTAAAAATGAAGAAGTGAGACAGAATTAGAGGGACGGATGGAGTAATCTTTTTCACGGTTTTCAAAAAATAAACTCGACCATTAATATGTTTAAATACGTATGATAATGACAAATAAAAAATTGATATTTAGAAACTACTTACTACGACGAATTCAACAATATCACATACGATAGTATTATTGTTTATATATCTATTCAAATATGTGATCAAAGTTTGACTGCCAAATAGTAAGTGTGCAATTTAGTGTGGGACATGGAGAGTTTTAAAAGAAGTCATTGTTGTCGCATGTCACTCACACAAAATTTCACTATCATCTTTAAAAAAAATTAATTGAACATATAATATTCTTTGAAATTAATCCTCAATTTACAATGAAAACCTCTCCCCTCAAGATTTTCAATGTTTTTCTCATATTTGAATGCTTTTCAATTAATGATTAACTAATATGCCCTATTTATGAGGAAAATGTAGAATTATATTTTCTAGATTTAGGGTCTAAAGTGTTCAGTGTTTTGATTTTGATTCTTTTTCTGTGATTTTAGATTAGCAATGCCGCTATGTGCATTATTAAACTTATATGTCTTATGGAAATGCCACAAAAAATACAGCTTTTTAAGACTATAGCATTTTTATTTATTATCATGAATTTAGATTTTTTTTTTGGATCAAAATTTAAAATTTAAAACTTCATATTTTATATTTTTCTAATTCAATTAATTAATCATGAATTTCTGACAGTATACCTAATTTAAAATTTTTAGATCTAACGTACATAATTTTTAATTTTCTTCACAAAAAATTCCACATCATCTTCAAAAAATTAATTTAAAATATAATATTTTTAAAAAATTAACCCCTAATTTTCAGTACAAAGCTCTTCCCCCAAAATTTTCAATGCTCTTCTCCTACTTCTATACTTTTCAATTAATGGTTAACTAATCTACCCCATTTATGAGGAAAATGTGGAATTTATATTTTCTAGATTTAGGGTCTAAAGTTTTCAATATTTTGATTTTGATTCTATTTCTTCAATTTTAGATTTGCAATGCCAATATGTGAATTATTAACTTATACTCAAATATTTGGGTGAGACAGTCTCACCCAATCTTAAGGTGAGATCAGGGATCTCTAATTTTTTAAATAGTTTTAGGAATTTAAAGACAATAGTATATAAGATACATATTTTAGTTATTAATTAAATTTCTTTCCATTCCCTGTTTTCCCCCATAATTTTTTAAACTTCCAAAAACCCTCTCAAGTCTCATCCATAATTTTCAATTCAAAATCGTCTGAAATCAGTATAAAATTGCAAATCTTTAGGCTACATCGCAACCTATTTGATAATCCAACGTCAAAGAGGTATGGTTTTCTTAATTCATTCAATTTTGTATTTGATTTTGGGAGGTTTATGCTCTTTCATATTTTTTGTCAGTTTTCTCTTTAATTCCGACAGTTTTCTCTGTAATTTTGGCTGTTTATGTTATATATCAGTCGTTTATTGTGTGTTTGTGATTGTTGTTTTGTTATTTTGCAGATATTTTGTTATTATGAAAAAATTGAAGGCATCAAAGGAAGCTAGAGTTGATAAGGATGAATTGATTGTGGATGAAGGTGTTGATACTACATCGACTATTGATTTGAGCATTTTGAAAGGTGTTCTTCAGATTTTTTGTTCGTTTATGTATAGTTTAGGATTTTTGTATTGTTGTTCTGTTTTATTGATGAATTATTTAATGTGTTATTCGTTCTTAGCAATGTTGCTCTTTTTGATGACTTATTTGATGTTGCTTTGTACCAAACTGCCACAGCTTCTTGAATATTTCTACCAGAGCGCTACCAAAACCTGCACAAGAAGGACATTTTTGCCCTCCTCTCTTTCCCTGTTCATTTCGACGATGGCTATGGGGTATAATTTCTCTGTTGGGATCTTTAGTTTCATGCAGCACACTAATTGTTTAATGAAAGTATTTGTGAAGATTTGGAAATCCTTTTTACTGTTTTGAAAATTTGAACTGCAGATTGAGGTTCGATATTGGTGCCGTTTGTTTTAATCTACAAGTGTTATTACTTGAATTTTCGTTGGTACAGTTGTTCTAGAGTTGATGAGCTTCTATGCTCTGAGTTAATGGAGACTGAATTATTTAGTTTATTGGCTTCAATTTATTTGTTTTTTCAAGACTTCCTTATAGTTTAGGAAGTGATCTTATAGTTTAGGAAGTGACTTCAACTTCTATAAACCGTGATCTTAAAGATGCAGACCTTTATCTTGTTATGGAATTTACTTATCTTTTTATTTTATTTTGTAGGTACCTAACCTTCTAAAGTAAGGTGGATGATATACATGCTCAGTTCCTCTTGCCCTTGGATAATTCAAGAAGATGCTACAATTCCTCTTACTATTATTGTATCCAAGGCACTCAAAAAGTAGCCTCTAAAGATCCCACATACTGAAGACATGTATAGAAAAGATGTGAATGATTTTTTTATTGTCAGAATTACTAATCTAATCCATTCCATTTTTTTTTACATTTGTCGCTTTAGTATTATTTAAAATTAATTGCATTTATATTGCAACATTTGGACCAACTTTGTATATTTCCATGCATGTGTATTGTTAGACTATGAGCATGAGAGGAAGAGGTCATAAATTAATTTACATTTATGATTCATATTCACGAAGGAACTATTTGTCATGAATTGTTCTATCAGCTAAAAATGAGAAGGATATGCATTTTTCATTTGGGAATTTGTAGAAGGATGGCGTAAGAAGCGCAACATAAGACATGTATTTGTTTCACCGTATTCCAATGGTTGAATTTGTGTTAGTTAATCTGTTTATGTACTTATTTTAATTAGTTTTGTGTTTTTTTAATCTGAATCTTTTGATAGTTTATTGTTTCTCAATATATATGTAGACAGTCATATTGATCTGTTTAATTTTGTTGTTTCAGTTATTTTTTCATGTGTTTATATTTATTACTTTTAAATGTAGATGATGTTGTATATTTGACAAAATCTAGTCGATTACAATATAAATTGAATACAACAAATGGTATGTGTATGGTTGAAAGATTAACTATGTGTTTACTTTTTATGTATAATGTGTTAGCTATAATATTTATATATTTTGTTTTTTATGTAACGATAATATTGGTAAAGTTTTTATGATTTGTGATTATTTTTTTGTTTTTATTAAATTAGTTATGTTATTTATCTAATTTATATTTATCATGTAACTGTGAGGTTGGGGGCTGTGATCAATAATCCTCCAAGTTCAACAAATTTAAAAGAATCAGGTTAGATTAATGTTTTGTGCTTTATCATCATTTTTATGCAGTTAGTTTCACTGTTCACGCCATTAGTTTTTTGTGTTAATATATTTATTTTCTATGCTGTATATTTCAGGTTAATTTTGTTATTATGATTTATTCTTATTTATAACATGTTAGTTCGGGTATTAAAATCATTAGTTTCTTTGTATTTTGTAACTGTTGATGAAGTTGTGATCAATAATTCTCAAGCTTTAACAAAAATTCAAAAACTGGTTAGGTTAATTCTTTATGTTGTTAGTTTGACTGTTTACTTTATTACTTTATTTGTATATATGTTACTTTTGTTATGTTATATAGGTGTTGCCAATGCTTTGAATAATGCAATATTGAAAAGGGTTCTTTTTTGTTTTATTATTGTACTTTATTTATATGTATAACTTGTTTGGTTATTGATAATGTGTATTCATGCTGGGTTCCAAATACCTAGCTTGGCTAGCCCAGGCCACTCTATTTTATCCACATTATAATAACCTTTGGCTAATAACCATTAGGCCAGCCCAACGAAGAGTTCGGTACTTGTATCACAAGCAAACAAAAAAAAAGTAGCTCTATCTACCATCATATACGTATACTCAACTATTCATTCTTAATTACAAATACACTTTCTAACTGGATTGTCGGACTCTCTTCCTCTCGAAAAACTCTGGAAGACTATGTCTTGCAAATTTTGACCAAAGTAGTAGTGCATACAACGACATCAATAAGGGGTGCATCAAGTTGGCACGCATAATGAGACCGTTTATCAGATTTGTTTATTTTGATGTTCATGTCCACTTCTATAGCAAGCACATTGCGTAGAAAGAAATGAGTCAAAGGTAGAATCTTAGACACTGGAGAAGAAATGCAGTCTCCCTATCGGGGAAAAAGTGGGAGGGGGAAGCAAGAAGATGCAGTCTGATCCCCAGTCACTTCAAGCACCAGGAACGGACCCCTGGTGGTAGTTACGGACCAGATCCCAGCAACGTCAATGCCAGGGGGTCTCGTATTGAGGCTGTTATTCCCTCTAGACGAATGCAGGTTAGTGCTAAACCCTGGATAGGGGGCACCATAGCTCTTGCCTCACACAACCATGCGTATCAGCAACGGGATGATAAGCCACAATTCATGGAGGCATCGACATATGCGCAGGTGGAAGTGGCTTCAGGCATTGCCTGAACCACCCAAGGTGCGAATAATGTACCTCCCTTGTCCCAGTAAGATCTAGCGCAACTGGCTCAGACCTTTCAATCTACTGGCCATCAGGTGGACCCCCAATGCTCTACTAAAGTATGATCATGTAGTAGGTAGGACCCCCACTCTCGATGCCTTTAATGGTGCAGCTAAGATTCCAGCTACATGTCAGCCCAAGAGCATCTTACCCAGCGAACATGGAGATAGGTGCCCATGATCAAACTCAACCGACATTCCCTATTGTGGGTCAGACAGTGGCGTATTCGATGCTTGTTTCAGCCCTTTATATTCCAAATCAAGTGATCCCTCACTGGGGAGCCTGGCCAGTGGGGAGCCACACAGGTTATGAAAATCAATCCCATCCATGACCTCGACCAGTGATCCTCACCATATGACCTTTACCACCAGGAGTAGTAGCAGTTGTATAACGGCTCTGCTATAGGAGAACCATGGCCGGGGTGCATGCCCTCGAACCAGATATACCAGATCCTCAGTATAGATGCTTCCTTCTTGATAAGTCAATACAGACACCTGCGAATGAGAGGTGAGTCGAGTGACGCCCTCACGAGGGAGCTGGATTGATTGATTGAGCCTTCGGGTCTAGTTGCAGCCTCCCCTTTCAGTTCTGTATTTATGGTAACTCAATGACCTAGCAAAGTAAAACCACCTGAGAGGCTCCCTCGTACAGTGGGGACACTGACCCTCGTGAGTTGATAATTTTTTCCTCAGTCTAATAAATTCCAGGAACATCAAAGAACAGTTAACATGTAAACTAGTGGAAAGTTACATCTGAGGAAAAGCTCAAGAATGGTTCAACAAGCTAGCCAAGGAGTTGCTGCATTCCTATAGAGATTTTGGAAGGTCCCTGCTGAGCCAATTATATTAAAAGAAGAGATTCACAAAAACCTTGATTGACCGCTATAAAAGGAAGAAGATGCTAGGAATCGACGGAAACATTCTATCATTGATATGTAGATGAGAGTCTCATTGTAATCAACCGCACCGAGGATGTGGTGATCCTTGATTACATGAACGAAATGTCCAACCTCAACCTATACAAAAAACTTGTCTCGAAGAGACAAGAAACCCTATAGCAGTTGAAAGAAATCATTGAGCAATAATCCAAGATCGAGGAGGCTACGAAGTAAAAGTAAAAGTGGGACAAGTGGGGCAAGAAGAATTCCAATACCTCAGATCTAAGGCCGAAGAAATTGAAATCCTCAAACAAAGGCTTCGAGGGCTACATCTCGCTTACCAAAATCCAGGTGGAGATTCACTCCATCCATAAGGGTTTGTTTTGGGCTCCCCCTCCTGAAAAGAATTTTTCTAGAAATCCCAAATAATGTGATCACCACAAAGAGAGTGTCCACGGTACAAATGAATGTATCCACTTAAAAAAAGGGAAATTGACAGATGTACAAAAGAGGGCTTTCTCACGGGCTGTGCCAAAAAATTGGGGGGAATGGGGAACAACGGTGAGCAAGTTGGAAATCAACCAAGAGAAAATGATAGACCCGACCAGGAGGCTTGGGCAGACAGAAATTGTGGCGACAGGGCCAACCGAGTAATTAACTTCATCAATGGTGTGGTGAGCGACCAATCCTTGAACACCATCATAAAAGCACAATCCCGCTACCTGTCTCCCAGAAAACCCTCTCAAAAAAGGTTTAAACCTGAGCAGGCCATAACTTTATCAGAAGTTGACTCAATTCCTAGTTAAACCCTCCATCCGATGATGATCCATGCTATGATCGAATATTTCTACGTCAAGAGGGTGGTGTTTGTGGACGATGGAAGCAGAGTGGAAATAATGTTCGCCAACTACTTTGATCAGCTGGGCCTTGGACCTGAAAGTCTGAGGAGAACCACTTCACCCTTATTGGTTTTACTGGGAAAAGGGTACTTCACTTGGGTGTTAAAACCCTACTAGTTAAGGTGGAAGACAGAGATAGAGAGGTCACGGTAGATTGCAGTTTCACCGTGATCGACGCCATAACCCCTCATAATGTGATACTAGGAAGACCTTGGATGTTCCAGGAATGAGCCATATGGCCCCCTATCACTTAACAATGAAGTTCCCTACCAGAAAAGGGATAGCAGTGATCAGGGGGGATCAACCGGCAGTAAGAAGTTGCTTGGAAATATCCTTGAAAGAAGAAAAAATAAAGAGATAGAGTGGTCTCAATAAATAGAGAAATCGGAACAACGGACACCAAACTGATGACAGTTCAATCAAAAGGGACGGTGGTCATTGGAAAAATGATACCCCAACAACAAAAGAGAAATTGAAGGAACACCTTGATGGCATGTGGACGTGTTCTCATGAAGGACATTCGACCTTACAAGAGTGCCCAAAATAATTTGATGGTTTATTGGCTAAATGTGGATCCCGCACAAAATCCCGTTAAGCAAAAAAGAAGGTTGTTAGGGCCAAACCCATAAAGGAGAATTTCTAGAACCTCCTCCGGGCGGAGGTCATCGAACAGGTTTTTTACCCGTAGTGGTTAGCAAACCAAGTGATGGTACCCAAAAACACAAAGGGACTTGGAGAATGTGCATTGATTTCATGAATCTCAACAAAAGTTTTCCTAAAGGTAGCTACCCTTTGCCCTTAATCAATATGTTGGTCAAAGCCATAGAAGGGTACGAAGTACTCACTTTCTTTGATGCATATAAGGGTTATCACCAAATACTCATAACATAGGAGGATAAACAAAAAACATCATTCATCACGGATGTGGGGCCATTATGTTATTAGAAAATGTCATTCTGCTTGAAGAATGCAGGAGAAACCTACCAGAGGTGGTTGACAAACAATTCAAAAAACATATAGGCCAAAATATGGAAATATACGTGGATTACTTGGTAGTCAAAAGCAAGGGCTACAACCAGTTCCCGCTAGATCTCAAAAAAATGTTCTGAACACTCCGTGACACAAACTTGAAGCTGAACTCAGCTAAATGCGTGATCGGAGTGAGGGCAGGAAAGTTCTTGGGATTCATGGTCTTAGAAAGGGGAATCAATGTGAATCTGGAGAAATTTGAAGCTTTGATAACCATGAAGCCCACTCTAACAGTCAAAGATGTCCAAAAACTCACAGGATTATTGGCTGCGCTCAGTCGATTCTTCTCTAAAAGTGCATAAAACACCTACTATTTTTTGAGGTTCTTCGACATGCCAAAATATTGAATGGACAGAGGAGTGCGACCAAGCCTACAAAGACATAAAAGAACACTTACAAAGCCTACCTACTCGCATGAAGCCAAAAAAAGGAAGATTTGTACTTATAAATCTCAGCATCCCCCTTAGCAATAAGTGCAATGTTGGTAAAGGATAAGGAAAAGAGCAACACCCTATTTTGCTTTGTAAGTAGAGCACTACACGGGGCAGAAACATGATACACCGCCCTCAAAAAGCTAATTTTGGATTTGGTTCATGTGGAAAGAAGGCTTCGGCCATACTTTCAAAACCACAAAATTATCCTGCTAACCAGCCACCCGATCAGGTAGGTACTCTCTAAGCCGGAGACCTCTGGACGAATGATGAAATGGGCAATCAAACTGGCGACATGCAATTTTCCCAAGAACTACCATCAATGGCCAAGCTCTAGTGGATTTCATTGTGGAAACCACAGAACTAATTGAAGTTGATAAGGAAGAGAACCTGAGGAGTTATACGTCGATAGGTCATCACACTTAAATCTATATACGCTGCACTTTGTCTTACACTGACTCACCACATAACCAATTGAAGTTGATAAGGAAAGAGAACCTGAGGAGTTATACATCGATAGGTCATCACACTTAAATCTATATACGCTGCACTTTGACTTACACTGAAATCTATATGCGCTGCACTAAAATCTATGGCAGTTGTACATTGATTGGTCATCACACTTGGGGGGAAGTAAAGTGGGTATTCTACTCACAAGCCCCGAAAAAAAACTATCCATATGCGCTGCACTTTGACTTCAAGGTCATGAACAACGAAGCGGAGTATGAAACATTGATCACATATCTTCAGCTAGCCAAAGACTTGAAGGTTCAAAGCCTGACTTTTTTTAGTGACTTACAAATTGTGGTTTAGCAAGTCAAGGGAGAATATGAGGCTAGGGAAAGGAGCCTGCAGTGCTACTTCGAAGTGGTGAAACCCCTTTTCGAGAAATTCAACCATTACACCTTAACCCAAGTCCCTCAAGAAAAGAACCACAAGGCCAATGGCTTAAGCAAGTTGGAATAATCATATTTGGACTTGCAATCCCAGGGCCACCTGATGGTGGAAACCCTGAACAAACAAAGGAAAGAGGAAGATACAATGGTTATGATGGTAGAAGAAGAAAATTTATGGATAACACCTATCATTGGTTATCTTCGAGATGGTACCCTTCCAGAAAGCACCATCAAGGCAAGGAAAATCAAGCTAAAGGCTCCAAATATATCATCCACGAGGGTGTGCTCTATCAACAAGGTCATCTGCAGCCACTCCTTTAACGCGTAGCCCCCCACGAAGATGACTATCTAATCTGTGAGACTCACGAGAGAGTGTGCAGTATTCACCAGGGGGCTCGGTTGATAGCTAAAAAAATTATCTTGGTGGGATACTATTAGCCCAAGATGTTCAATGAAATTAACAAGTACATGCAGGCCTGTCATCAGTGTCAAAGGCACGCACCAGCCACTCATGTCCCCCCAAGAACAAATGATGAACATAAATAGCTCTTGGCCATTTAACAAATGGGAGATCGACTTGGTGGACCCTTTCCCGGAAACCCCAGGCCACTTTCGATACCTAATTTTGGTTGTGGATTACTTTATAAAGTGGGTCAAGGCTGAAGCCTTAAGCGGCATAAAAGGAAAGGCGTTGATCATCTTTTGATGGAAAAATATCATTTGTCACTCCAGGATCCCTTGAACCATCATAACGGAAAATGGTACCTAGTTTGTTAGTGATCCATTCAAGAGTTGGTGCAAAGAATACAAGATTCACCAGAAAGTTACCAGTCTTTACCACCCTCAAGCCAATGGGTAGGTAGAGGTCACGACCAAACCATCATCAATAACATCAGGTCGAGGCTCAAAGGGGTAGGAGGAATCGAATCAATGAATTTCCAAGCGTGCTTTGGTCATACCAAAGGATAAATTCCTTTGCCATGAGTGAGACCCCATATGACCTGGTTTATGTTTCAGAGGCCGTAATCCCCACCGAGATAAGATTTCCTACCTTTCGAAGGTTTTTTTAAGCAGTGAAAACCAGGAGGTCGGTGACGAGCATCACTGGCTAGACCTTGACCTTTTAGAGGAAAAAATAGAAAGGGCATCCCTCCACAAAGCCAAGGTGAAGGAAAAGATCAAACGGTATCATGATCGGAGTGTCCGAAAATTCTAGTTTCCCCTAAGATACTTTGTAATGAAGAGGAATGAAAAAACCTGAAGGGAACCATAAGGAAAACTGAGAAAGACCCTATCAAGTCATCGAAGCATTCCCCGGAAGCAGCTATATGCCAGAAACACCCCAAGGTGAGTCAATCCCCCGCAGATGGAATGTCTCAAACCTTAGGAGGTACTATTCCCCTAAATCTCGATAGACTTGGTAAGGCCAACGAGTAGCTCACCCAAAAATAGCTATAGGCCAAGGAATACCTTCGAAGAAAACTCTTGCTGTAAGTCGATAGGATTTCCCAATTATCATTACTATCTATTGAAGTGTGTTTCTTTAAAATTTTCCAATTTCTCGCTAATTACTAGAACACACAGTAACTTGAGAAGAGGCAAATCCCTCACTCTCAACAAGGATCATAAAAAACCTAGAAAATAATTGATAGGCATCCGTGCCTTCCAGAATACTCGGGGTCAAAATCCCCTTCAAACATATATGAGCATCTAAGGGATAAAAACCCTTGTCGAACGCTTGGGGTTGAAATGCCCTTCAAACATATATGAGCATTTAAGAGGCAAAAATCCTTGTCGAAAGCTCTGGGTCAAAATCCCCTTCGAACATATATGAGTGTCTAAGGGACAAAAACCTTCATTGATCACTCAGGGTCGAAATCCCCTTTGAATATACCATTTCCTAAGGGACAAAAATCCCTATCGAGCGCTTGGGGTCGAAATCCCATTTGCATGTATAAAACACTAAGAACGAATCCTTGTAAATAACTAGAAAGCCTTCACAGCATGGAAAAATTTTGGGGAGTCGAGTCCTTTTAAGAAAATAAGAGAGAAGAAGTATACGACTTCTATTTTAGCAAAGTAAAAGGTTAAACATTTTATTCAAATCATACAAAGTACCACAACGGCTTATAAGTAGAGGGGGTCGAGCCCCCCGCATACATTAAAAAAAGTACAATGTTACAATACAATAAACAAGTATTCACTACATACACTAAAAATCTAAAGGTGGAGTAGATCTTCTAAGGGAATAGAAGGGTCTTCTATAACTGTGGATTTGATGAGGCTATAGTCGTCAAAAAATCCTTTAGCAGGTTCGGCGCCTCTCCTTTCGGACCTGCCATTCCTTGCACTTGGAACGAGCTCGATGGTCTCCCTACAAACTTTTTGGTGCTCCGAGAAAGGGGAACATCCTCAGGATCTTCATCCTCCTCAGCTATCTCGATCGCACTATTGGAGAAGTCCCCTTGAATGTTGATCAGAGCACCCCTATGGCTGAAGCTGGTCGAAGGGAGCCGGCTTTGAGTTGGAAGAGACTTTGTACATCCCATGTTAGCCTCCGAACTCAGGGCTCACACCCCTTAAGTAGAACTCGGGCCTCCTCTTCTTGGTTCACCAGCAGACCCAAATGGGAAAACACAGAGTTGCTTCTTGTATGAGGTTTAAAAGAATGAGGACATTGGGAACTTCAAAGTGCGCTCTTCTTTTTCCCTAAGATATATTTTTTTAGGGAGCTCGAGAACTCGAAGTCCACGTCTTCTACTTTCTGATCTCCTAAAACCATCCTTCGGTATCATCAAAAGTTTCACCATACTTTGGATGCTTTTCAAGCTCCTTACGCTTCATGATGTCTATGGTCTCTTGGAGGTATGCATCGAAATTGTCTATGAGAGTGGGCACCACCATTCTGAGACAAAGGTAATAGGCTCAAATGCTATCTTCGTAGGCCTTGAATGTGCTTTGATACTCTAAAGCATATTCTTTGAGCCTATCATTTTCTTGACAAGCGACCAAACATAGTTTCTTGGTTTGGCTCATCGATTTATCTAAGTTCTTAACATGGGTTTGAAGCTCTTGGCTTGTCCTTCTCCAACCCTCGAGTTCGGAGGTTACCTCTCAAATAGTATCACGAAAAGAATTAGCATGTTCTAAGTGCTTCTGCGCCTTACAATGGTAATGAACCGGGTCTGCCAGGGTGCGCGATGAGGAGCCCTATCCAGGTGATTTAAATTCCTTAGCGGTATTCATGCATTCTTGGATCAAACTAAAGCCCGCTTCAGTGGCCATTTCAGTAAGAAGCTGGCCGTGTCAGTCGAGGAGTAGTTTGTGGTCATCGGCTGGCCCATCCTCAGTAGTGGCCAAAAAGTCACTCTTATCTCTTAGATGACTCAGCTCATCGAGCAGACCTCTTTGCATCTCATGCTGAACATCCCGATATAATGGTAACTCATCCTTAGCGGCTCGGAGTTCATCTTCGAGATGGAGGGATCGACAACAGTACTGCCCAGCTGCTATTAGATGGTTCCATGCCCACTCTTCAATATCATGGTACCAATTCTTCATAACTTGGAAAAAGAAGTCAAAGATGGTCCCCCTTAAAAATACAGGTGGGATAGGGGTGGGGGGCTGTAAGGAACCATAGATAAACTTGACAAAAAAAGTAAAAAACACACAAGTGAGAAAGGAAATTTTCACTGATCTTAATATTGCCTTTGAATCGAAGGGATACAAAAGATGGTCTAGGATAATTCCTAAGAGAAGCTCGTACATTTTCGTTCCCCCCTACGCTATGCTCCAATGGCTCTGGCTGAGGGGTGCTCGAAGTAGCAGTCCTACGCTTGGGCTTCGGCAGGGTTAAGAGGCCCGACTCACTCGACTCCTTATCCTCATCCACCTTGAGATCATGGATTTCCTCTGTGGTGAAATTTTTTCCGAAAGTCTTGAAATACTGGAGAAGTGGAAGCTTGATGCCACCATCTTGAATAGACTCCCACAAGAGGTGGTCGAGCTGGAAGATCCGGATTCCAATTTTGTGCACATCCAGCATGATAGCATACTTAGCTGGAATATCTTTATTGAGGGAGGTGGCAAGGATATTTATAGTAAGTTCCATGTAGGTAACAGATAAGTAGAAGAAGAAGGCTCAAAACCCTCGAGTCTTTACAAGCATGTTGGTGTAGGCCTCAAGAATGGAAGCCTTCTGCTCAGTGGAGCAAAGGTTCTTCAGCTAGGCATTCTCGCATGTCAAATCCTGGATGAACTTCCCAGCCTCCAATAGTTTCTTACGAAGCTCTTCCATCTCCGACAGCTTCTCTTGAAGCTCCTTCAGTTCCTCCTCGTGGGCAAAGTTAGCTTCTTAAACTTCTCATGAAGCTCCTTAACCTCAACCATGAGGGCTCCCTCATTGGCTGCAACCTTTTTTGCTAGGTGTACCTTCGCCAAAAAGTCCCAAAAATAGATTTGATGCCTCTCTTGCTGTTGAGTGAAGTCTCCTAGCCCTTCTGATTCTGAGGCACTCGATAGGGGCTTCAGATCTTCTCTTCGAAGGCTATCTCTTCCTCCCCCTTCGACGGATCAGCAAACTCATTGCAGAAGCCCACTGAAATAAAAAGGAAGAAGAATTAGTAAAAGAAAAGTAAAAATAGCAGTAAGAAATTAAAAAATACTAAAATATCATGAAAACCTTCATGAAATGGGGGGGGGGGGAACTCTTTGTAGAGGCCTCTACGGCCTCAGTAACCCTATGGTCCTCGGCCACCAAGGGCTCAGTCTCTGAAACGATCTCCAAGGGCTTCGAAGAGCCATCATTATTATTTTTTTAGCTTCCTTGAAGCCCTCTACTCTGAACTTTAGGGGCCTTCCTCTTACCTTTCTTGGGCTTGCTACCCTGGCAATCTTTCTTCTTCCTTTTCTTTTTTTCAGAGGAAGAGACCTTCTAAGGATCAGCTTGGGAAGCTTAATTAGAACCGGACCCTGGCCATAAATCTTAATTTCCAGGAGTAGCTAGATATATTCTTCCATAGATAGACACAATATCTAGGGACTTACCCAACAGCTTGTCCCTGTCCGCAACCACACCCTCTAGAGTGGAATAATTGGCAGCATTCTTGAATCTTGGCTACAAATTCCACTTTGAAACGTAATATCATCTGTACTAGCAATCAAAGGTGAAAATTGGAGGCTTGTGCCAGTCTCGGCAGTTCAAAGAAATCTTAATGGGATGGTTCAAGAATATATTGCTAACGGTAAGGATGTATTTGATTTCCGTATCCATATGAACTACGTGCTTACTCCAGGATAGGTAGTATAGGGACCTTAAAAGTTCATAGCTGAGGGTGATACCTAAGTTGTGGCACTAGGTCATGAACTCCATAACATAAAGTATGACATTCGAGTGGAGTTGGGCTAAATTGACTTGGTATTTCCTCGAGAATCCGAGAGAGGATAAGGGAAGGAGAAAGCACAGCCCAAACCTAAAGTGGTGCTCATAAATAGTGCAACTACCGGGTTTAGGGTTCTTGGGGGTTTCATATTCTCGAAGGACCTCCAATCTCAAATCCCCATGAAACCTGACTGCGGAAGGAAGGGATACAGTAGGTGTGAAATTTCTACTGGGATTGGTCAGGGGTTCTCGCTCGTTGGGGTCAAAAACTTCTCAAAAATAAAGCATTAACCCTCATCATCCCTTTGGATAACCACATCCCCAAGAACCCTCTCCTCTGAGGTTACCCACTTCCCGCGATAACCTTGAGGCAGCACCGGACAGCTAGCTTAGGTCTCCCTATCCCCATTGCTGAATGAACTGTAATCCGCAGTCAATGAGTAACAGTGCTGAAGCTCTAAAGGTGAGAGATTTCAGCTCCACCGATGGAATGAACGACCGGAAAATAGGCTAGAATTGCCCCTTCCCCCTCGAAGCAGTTTGCGACATGGAGAATATGTAAAAAGAAAAATACTAGATGTAGGGGAAAATGTGACTTGCTGGTTGAATTGGCTAGAGTTCTCTGGACGGTAATGATCTCTGAAAAAGCGGGAGATCTGGAGGTAAGAAGAAGAAGAAACTGAGAAAATATTTGGGTGAAAAGTGATTAAAGACCCTTGGAGGCGGCGTATATAAAAGTAAGGGGAAGTAATGATTGCCTCAGACCATAAAAAATTAAGTAAGAACATGGGTTAATGGGCCGTGTGGGTAAAAGGTTCCTGTAATTAATGGGAAAAGTGGCGCGCGTGGAATCCAATATGGACACCATGTGCCCAAAGACGCGAGTAACCATCACACCACTTGTGTCTTTCCTGCTTCTCGTCTCAAATACCACTGATAAATATGAACACGATCCCCTCTCTGTTCATTGCTGTCAAAGCCCATAGGCCTCTTGTAAATAGATAGATTCAAAGGAAGAGTGATGACCCTTGGACCTTAATTAAAATTTGAAAGCTGAGGATCGAACTCACCATAAATAAACCTATTTGGAGATCGGAACTAAAGCCTATTCCAAGGATCCCAAGTTGAACACAGGGCTGAACCCTCAGACCCTCAAGGGGCTCAGAAATTGTACCCCATATCAAATAAAGAGTTTGAAGCTGCTATTTTGAAAGTCGAAGCAACAAACTTGTTGGAGGGGCCCCCGAGGTCAAAGTTAAGAAACTGGGATGAATTCGAGGATCAGACCCTCAACTTTTGAAGGGCTCATTGATAATGGGTATTCATGCTAGGTCCTAAATGTGTATCTTGGCCAGCCCATGTTACTCTGTTTTACCCACATTGTAATAACCTTTGGGTAATAACCATTGAGCCGACCCAAAGAATAGCTCAGTACTTGCATTATAAGCAAACAAAGGAGTAGCCCTATCTACCATCCTATATATAGGAGAGAGGTAACATTGTATACTCAACTAATCATTCTTAAATACAAATACACTTTATGACTTGATCGTCGGAGAATCTTCCACTTAGAAAACTCCGAGGACTTTGTCTTGCAGATTTCGGGCAAAACAGCGGTGCATACGGCGGCGAAGATAAGGGGGCTCATCGGTTATTTTACTCATTAGTTGTGTATTTGATATAGAGACTAAAAAGGAATCCGTTGTAGTTGGAACTGGTAATTTTAATTGTTTGGTTGTACTTTTTGTATAATTATCTTAGTTATTTTATGTGTTTCTTTCTTATGTTATACATTTGTTGAAAATGACACTGACGCAACCAAGTTATAACTTGTGATATTTGTGGAAGGTTCAGAATGATGGGGCTGAGGGATTGGACAATTCACAACCAAGTGAAGGTGCTACTGAACAAACCTAGATTCAGTCGGATACTTATGATGATTCACAAGAGTTTTGGGATGACAAATTATTTGCTATGATTAATGAATGTGTCAATAATTTGGGGGAGAAGGCTACAAGACCAAATTCTTCCGAGTTTTAACTTGTTGAATGAAGATGAATTGGTAGGCAATATAGGAGCTTTCACAGCTGTGCAACCCCAATTAAAGGAGATGAAGTTGTTTGCAAGATTT
>JAUOBV010187354.1:0-12069 GCA_032360425.1 Rubia occidens
ATGTTCCAACAACGTACTTGATATAAAATCATTCGTACTGAAGAATCAAGAGCATATGATGGAAGACAATAAAAATTGCTACTTGGAAAAGATTGAAGACCGGGCATCTCTTGTGTCATGCTCCAACCATGTACTTGATGGAAAGTAACTCGAAAATGATCAAAATGAAGAAAAGAAATAGCTCCGTGTATGAATATTTGCAATATCACAGACTAACAATGAGAAGGGCTTGTTTGCGGGAAAATGATTCTTTTTTTAATAACCTGAAGGAATAAATGAGAATATCCAAAGACAGGTCAGGCATCAACATAATGTATCAATGAGGGACTTTTTGTTTGAGATAGGTAGGTTGGAAGTACCTTAATGATGAAAACTACTCATACTAAATCTTTAATAATCAAGAATCATTGGAAGTTGTGGTCCTACACGGACTTATTCGAATCTTACTTTTGGCCTGAATGAAAGAATAATAGCTAGTTAAAGTCAAACACATTTAATATTAAATACAAGTAAGTATAATTCAAAGAATCAAGACCATATATGTTGTGATAGGCTGATTTCTACTTGTGGAACATCAAAGGATGGGCTTCGTTTGTATCATGATCCAACACCGTACTTGATAGAAAACACTCGTACTTAAGAATCAAGAGTATATGATGGAAGACAGTATCTAGTTACTACTTGGGAAACATTGAAAACCTGGCTTTGTTTGTATCATGCTCCAACCACGTACTTGATGGAAAGTAACTCGAACATGAGCAAATGGAACAAAGAAATCGCACCGCGTACGTATATGTTTAATATCAAAGACTAACAATGAGAAGAGCTTATATTCGAGAGGATGATGCATTTTTGAATTACCAATTATTTGAAGGAATAAAGGGGAATCTCCAAATATAGGTTAAGCTCCAACATAATGTATCAATGGGGGACTTTTTGTTGAATGTACGTAAGTTGGAATTACTTGAAGGATGAAAACTACCCCATACTACATCTTTAACAATCAAAGGTCATGGGAAATTGTGGTCCAACATGAACGTATTCGAATCCAACTTTTACTCCGGATGAATGAATAATGGTTGGTTCAAATCAACCACATTCAATCCAAAATACAAGTAAGTATAATTCAAAGAATCAAGAGCATATATGTTGTGATAGACTGATTGCTACTTGTCAAACATAGAAGGATGGGCTTCGTTTGTATCATGTTCCAACAACGTACTTGATAGAAAATCACTCGTACTTAAAAATAAAGAGCATATGATGGAAGAAAATAAATAATTCCTACTTGGGAAAGATTGAAGACCGGGCATCGTTTGTGTCATGCTCCAACCATGTACTTGATGGAAAGTAACTAAAAATGATCAAAATGAAGAAAACAAATCGCACCATGTATGAATATTTACAATATCACAGACTAACAATGAGAAGGTATTGTTTGCGGGAGAATTATGCTTTTTTGAATAACAAATTGTTTGAAGGAATAAATGAGAATATCCAAAGACGGTTCATGCATCAACATAATGTATAAATGAGGGACTTTTTTATTTAAGATAGGTAGGTTGGAAGTACCTTAATGATGAAAACTACTCATACTACATCTTTAACAATCAATGGTCATTGGCAATTGTGGTCTTACACGGACTTATTCGAATCCAACTTTTAGTCCGAATGAAAGAATAATGGCTGGTTAAAATCAACCACATTTAATAATAAATACAATTAAGAATAATTCAAAGAATCAAGAGCATATATGCTGTGATACTCTGATTGCTACTTGTGAAACATCGAAGAATGGGCTTCGTTTGAATCGTGATCCAACAACGTAGTTGATTGAAAACACTCGTACTTAAGAATCAAGAGTACATGATGGAAGACACTAACTAATTACTACTTGGGAAAGATTGAAAACCTTGCTTTGTTTGTATCATGCTCCAACCACGTACTTGATGGAAAGTAACTCGAACATGAGCAATATGGAACAAAGAAATTGCACCGTGTACGGATTATTTTTAATATCACAGACTAACAATGAGAAGGCTTGTAAGCGAGAGGATGATGCATTTTTGAATAACCAATTATTTGAAGGAATAAAGTGGAATCTTCAAATATAGATCAAGCTCCAACATAATGTATCAGTGTGGGACTTTTTGTTGAAGAGAGGTAAGTTGGAAGTACCTTAAGGATGAAAACTACCCCATACTACAACTTTAACAATCAAAGGTCATTCTCAATTGTGGTCCTACACATACGTATTTGAATCTGACTTTTAGTTCGAATGAATGAATAATGGCTGGTTCAAATAAACAACATTCAATCCAAAATACAAGATAGTATAATTCAAAGAATCAAGAGCATATAAGTTGTGATAGACTGATTGCTACTTGTGAAAATTGAAGGGTGTACTTCATTTTTATGATGTTACAACAATGTACTTGATGGAAAAACACTAGTACTTAAGACTCAAGAGAATTTGATGGAAAACACTGAGTAATTGCTACTTGGGAAAGATTGAAGACCGGGCTTCGTTTGAATCATGCTCCAACCATGTACTTGATGGAAAGTAACTCAAAATTATACAATATAAAGAAAATAAATCACACCATGTATGGATATTTGCAATATCATTAGCTAACAACGAGAATGGCTTCTTTGCGAGAGGATGGTGCATTTTTGAATAACCAATTATTTGAAAGAATAAAAGAGAACCTCCAAATATAGGTTCAGCTTCAACATAATGTATCAATGAGGGAATTTTTGTTTAAGATAGGTAGGTTGGAAGTACCTTAAGGATGAAAACTAGCCCATACTACATCTTTAACAATCAAAGGTCATGGCTAATTGTAGTCCTACACAGACTTATTGAATCAAACATTATTTCCGAATGAATGAAGGATGGCTGCTTTATATCAACCACATTAAATTCAAAATAAAGTATATTTAAAGAGTAATGAGCATATATGTTGTAATAGACTTATTGCTAGTTGTGAAACATTGAATGGTGGGCTTTGCGCGTATATTGTTCGAACAACGTACTTGATGGAAAAATACTCGTACATAAGAATCAAGGGCATATGATGGAAGACTAACAAATTCCTACTTGGGAATAATTGAAGGCCGGGCTTCGTTTGAATGATGCTCCAACCACGTACTTGATGGAAAGTAACTCAAACTTAAACAATATAAAATCAAAGAAATTGCATAATGTAAGAATATTTGCAATATCATTAATTTACAACGAGAAGGGCTTGTATGCGAGAGGACGGTGCATTTTTTGAACAACCAATTATTTTAAGAAATAAAGGAGAACCTCCAAATACAGGTTAAGCTTCAACATAATGTATCAATGAGGGACTTTTTGTTTAAGATAGGTAGGTTGGAAGTATCTTAAGAATGAAAACTACCCCATACTAAATCTTTAACAATCAAAGGTCGTGGGAGATTGTGGTCCAACATAGACGTATTCGAATCTGACTTTTAATCCAAATGAATGAAGAATGGTTGCATAAAATCAACCACATTCAATCCAAACTACAAGTAAGTATAATTCAAAGAATCAAGAGGATATATGATGTAATAGACTGATTGCTACTTTTGAAACATTGAAGGGTGGGCTTCGTGTGTATCATGTTCCAACAACGTACTTGATGGAAAAACACCCATAATTAAGAATCAAGAGCATATGATTGAAGCCACTAACTAATTTCTGCTTGGGAAAGATTGAACTCGGGCTTCATTTTAGCATGCACCAGCCACGTACTTGATGAAAACTAGCTCGAACTTAAGCAATATAAACAAAATAAATCGCACAGTGTAGGAATATTTGCAATATGATTAACTAACATTGATAAGGGCTTGTATGCGAGAGGTTGATGCATTTTTTAATAACCAATTATTTGAAAGAATAAAGGAGAATCTTCAAATACAGGTTAAGATTCAACATAATGTATTAATGAAGGACTTTTTGTTGAATATAGGTAGGTTAGAAGTACCTTAAGAATGAAAATTACCCCATACTACATCATTAACAATAAAAGGGAATATCCACATACTAGTTAAGCTTTGACACAATTTATCAATGGGGGAATTTTTGTTGTAGATAGGCAGTTTGGAAGTACCTTAAGGATGAAAACTTACCCATACTACATCTTTAACAATCAAAGGTCATAGCAAATTATGGTCCTGCACAGACGTATTGAATTCGACTTTTATTCCGAATGAATGAAGAATGGATGTTATAAACTGACCACATTCAATCCAAACTACAAGTAAGTATAATTAAAAGAATCAAGTGCACATATTCTATAAAAGACGGATTGCTAGTTGTGAAACATTGAAGGGTGGGCTTTGTGTATCATGTTCCAACAACGTAATTAATGAAAAAACACTAGTACTTAAGAAACAAGAGCATATGATGGAAGACACTAACTAATTTCTACTTGGGAAAGATTGATAACCTGTCTTCATTTGTATCATGCTTCAACCATGTAGTTGATGGAAAGTAACTCGAACCTAAGCAATATGAAGCAAAGAAATTGAATAGTGTATGGATATTTGCAGTATCATTAACTAACAACGAGAAGTGCTTGTATGCGAGAGGATGATGGATTTTTTAATAACAAATTATTTGAAGGAATAAATGAGAATCTCTAAATACTCGTTAAGATTTGACATAATTTATCAACGAGGGAAATTTTGTTAGAGATAGGCAGGTTGGAAGTACCTTAAGGATTGAAATTATCCCATACCATATCTTCAACAATCAAAGTTCATGTATCAATGAGGCACTTTTTGCTGAAGATAGGTAGGTTGGAACCACCTTAAGGATGATCAATACCCCATACTACATCTTTAACAATCAAAGGTCATGGGCAATTGTTGTCCTACACGGACGTGTCCGAATCCGACTTTTAGTCCAGATGAATGAATAATAGGGGGTTCAAATCAACCACATTCAATAAAAAATAAAAGCAAGTATAATTCAAATAACGTACTTGATAATTTCTACTTGTGAAACATGGAATGGGAGGGCTTCGTTTGTATCATGTTCCAACAACGTACTTGATGTAAAATCACTCATACTTAAGAATCAAAAGTATATGATGGAAGACACTAACTAATTACCATTTGGAAAAAATTGAAAACCGGGCTTTGTTTGTATCATGCTCCAACCACATACTTGATGGAAAGTAACTCGAACATTAGCAATATGGAACATAGAAATCGCACTGTGTACGGATATCTTTAATATCACAGACTAAAAATGAGAAGCGCTTATATCCAAGAGGATGATGCATTTTTGAATAACCAATAATTTGAAGAAAAAAAAGGGGAATCTCCAAATATAGGTTAACCTCCAGCATAATGTATCAATGTGGGAATTTTTGTTGAATATAGGTACGTTGGAAGTACCTTAAGGAAGAAAACTACCCCATACTTCATCTTTAACAATAAAAGGTTATGGGAAATTGTGGTCCTACATGGACGTATTCGAATCCAACTTTTAGCCCGGATGAATGAATAATGGCTGGTTGATGGAAAGTAACTCAAAATTGTCAAAATGAAGAAAAGAAATCGCACTGTGTATGAATATTTGCAATATCACAGACTAACAACGAGAAGGGCTTTTTTGTGTGAGGATGATGCTTTTTTGAATGACCAATTTTGAAGGAATAAATGAGAATATCCAAAGACAGATCATGCATCAATATAATGTATCAATGAGGGACTTTTTGTTGAAGATAGGTAGGTTGGAAGTACCTTAATGATGAAAACTACTCATACTACATCATTAACAATCAAAGGTTATTGGAAATTGTGGTCCTACACAGATATATTCGAATCTGACTTTTAGTCCGAATGAATGAATAATGACGGGTTAAAACACTCATACTTAAAAATCAAGAGCATATGATTGAAGTAACACTAACTTAAGCAATATGAAGCAAATAAATCACACCGTGTGTGAATATTTGCAATATCATTAACTACAGCGAGAAGGGCTTGTATGCGAGAGGATGATGCATTTTTGAATAACAAATTATTTGAAGGTATGAAGGAGAATCTCCAAATAAATATTAATCTTTGACATTATGTATCAATGAGGGAATTGTTGTTTAAGATAGGTAGGTTGGAAATACCGTACGGATAAAAACTACCCCATACTACATCTTAAACAATCAAAGGTCATGAGAAATTGTGGTTCTACACAGACATATTTGAATCTAACTTTTAGACCAAATTAATGAAGAATGACTGCTTCAAATCAACCACATTTAACCCAAAATACAAATAAGTATAATTCAAAGAATAAAGAGCATATATGCTGTAATAAACTAAAGGGCAGGTTTCGTTTGTATCATGTTCCAACAACGTACTTGACGGAGAAACACTTGTACTTAAGAATCAAGAGCATATGATGGAAGACACTAACTAATTCCTGTTTGGAAAAGATTAAAGACCGGACTTCATGTGTATCATGCACAAACCACGCACTTGATGAAAAGTAACTCGAACTTAACCAGCATAGAGCAAATAAATCGCACCATGTAGGAATATTTGCAATATGATTAACTAACAAGGAGAAGGGCTTTCATGCGAGAGGATGATATTTTTTTTAATAACCAATTATTTGAAAGAATAAAGGAGAATCTCCAAAAATAGGTTAAGATTCAACATTATGTATTAATTAGGGACTTTTTGTCAAATATAGGTAGGTTGGAAGTACCTTAAGGATGAAAACTACCCCATACTACTTCATTAACAATCAAAGGTGATGGGCAATTCAGGTCCTGCACAGACGTATTCGAATCCAAATTTTAGTCGAAATGACTGAAGAATGGCTGCTTTAAATATACCACATTCAATCCAAAATAAAAGTAAGTATAATTCAAAGAATCAAAAGCATATATACTGCCATAAACTGATTACCACTTGTGAAACATTGAAGGGTGGGCTTCGTTTGTATCATGTTACAACAATGTACTTGCTAGAAAAACACCCGTACTTAAGAATCAAGAGCAAATGATGGAAAACACTAAGTAATTGCTACTTGGAAAAGATTGAAGACGTGGTTTCGTTTGTATCATGCTCCAACCATGTACTTGGTGAAAAGTAACTCGAACTTAAGCAATGTAAAGAAAAGAAATCACACCGTGAGCGAATATTTGCAATATGATTAACTAACAATGAGAAGGGCTTGTATTCGAGAGGATGATGCATTTTTGAATAACCAATTATTTGAAGGAATAAAGGAGAATATCCAAATACTAGTAAAGCTTTGACATAATGTATCAATGAGGAAATTTTTATTTAAGATTGGTAGGTTGGAAGTACCTTGAGGATGAAAATTTCCCCATACTACATCTTTAACATTCAAAGGTCATGGCCAACTCTGGTCCTACAAAGACGTATTGAATCCGACTTTTAGTCTGAATTAATGAAGTATGGATGTTTTAAATCAACCACATTCAATCCAAAATACAAATAAGTATAATTCAAAGATTCAAGAGCATGTATGTTGTAATAGACTGATTGTTACTTGTGTAACATTGAAGGGTGGGTTTCGTGTATCATGTTACAACAACGTACTTGATGGAAAAATACTCGTACTTATAAATCAAGAGCATATGATGGAAGACACTAACTAATTGCGACTTGGGAAAGATTGAAGACCAGGCTTCGTTTGTATCATGTTCCAACCATATACTTGATGGAAAGTAACTCGAACTTAAGCAATTTGAAGCAAATAAATCGCACCTTGTATGAATATTTTAAATATCATTAACTAACAACGAGAAGGGCTTGTATGCGAGTGAATGATGTATTTTTAATCACCAATTATTTGAAGGAATAATGGAGAATCTCCAAATATAAGTTAAGCTTTGACATAATGTATCAATGAGGGAATTTTTTTTGGATATAGGTAGGTTGGAAGTTTCGTAAGGATTTAATCTACCACATACTACATCTTTAACAATCAAAGGTCATGGCCAATTGTAGTCCTACACAGAAGTATTGAATAGGACTTTTAGTTCGAATGAATGAAGAATGAATGCTTTAAATCAACCACATTCAATCCAAAATACATGTAAGCATAATTCAAAGAATCAAGAGCATATATGTTGTAATAGACTGATTGCTACTTGTGAAACACTGAATGGTGGGCTTCATTATATCATTTTCCAAAAACGTACTTGATGGGAAAAAACTCGTACTTAAGAATCAAGAGCATATGATTGAATACACTAATTGCTACTTGGGAAAGATTGAATATCAGGCTTTGTTGGTATCATGCTCCAACCACGTACTTCATTGAAAGTAACTCGAATTCAACAATTTGAAGCACAGCAATCGCACCGAGTATGAATATTTTCAATATCACGAACTAATAACGAAAAGGGCATGTATGCGATAGTATGATGCATTTTTTGATATCCAATTATTTGAAGGAATAAAGGAGAATCTCTAAATACAGGTTAAACTTCAACATTATGTATCAATGATAGATTATTTGTTGAAGATAGGTATGTTGGAAGTATTTTATGGATGAAAACTACCCTATACTACATCTTTAACAATCATAGGTCATCGGTAATTGTGGTCCTACACAGACGTATTCGAATCTGACTTTTAGTATGAATGAATGAAGAATGACTTTTTTCAAATCAACCACATTCAATCCAAAATAAAAGTAAGTAAAATTCAATGAATCAAGACCATATATGATCTAATAGTTTGATTGCTACTTGTGAAACATTGAAGGGTGGGCTTCACTTTTATCATGTTCCAACAACGAACTTCATGGAAAAACACTCGTACTTAAGAATCAAAAGCATATGATGAAAGACACTAATTGCTACTTGGGAAAGATTAAAGATCGGGCTTTGTTGGTATCATGCTCCAACCACGTACTTGATGGAAAGTAACTCGAACTTAGCAATTTAAAGGGAAGAAATCGCACCGAGTATGAATATTAGCAATATTACGAACTAACAACGAGAAGGGCTTGTATGCGAGAGGATGTTGCATTTTTTGATGTCCAATTATTTGAAGTAATAAAGGGGAATCTCTAAATACAGGTTAAGCTTCAACATTATGTATCAATGATAGACTATTTTTTAAGATAGGTATGTTGGAAGTACTTTATGGACGAAAACTACCCCATACTACATCTTTAACAATCATAGGTCATGGGTAATTGTGGTCTTACACAGACAAATTCGAATAAGACATTTAGTATGAACGATTGAAGAATGACTTTTTCAAATCAACCACATTCAATCAGAAATAAAATAAGTATAATTGAAAGAATCAAGAGCATATATGCTGTAATAGACTGATTGCTAGTTGTGAAACATTGAAGGGTGGTCTTCCTTTTTATCATGTTCCAACAACGTACTTGATGAAAAAACACTGGTACTTAAGAATCAAAAGCATATGATGGAAGACACTAATTGCTACTTGGGAAAGATTGAAGATCGGACTTTGTTGGTATCATGCTCCAACCACGTACTTGATGGAAAGTAACTTAAACTTTGCAATTTGAAGCAAAGAAATCGCACTGAGTATGAATATTTGCAATATCAAATCAAATTATTTCAATAAAAAAGAAAATTAAGTATAATTCAATGAATCAAGAACATATATGATGTAATAGACTAATTGCTACTTGTGAAACATTGAAGGGTGGGCTTCGTTTGTATCATGTTCAAACAACGAAGTTGATGGAAAAACACACGTACTTAAGAATCCAAAGAATATGGTAGAACACACTAATTGCTACTTGAGAAATATTGAATATCGGGCTTTGTTGTATCAAGATCCAACCACGTACTTGATGAAAAGTAACTCAAAATTTTGTAATTTGAGGCATAGAAATCGCACCGAGTTGAATATTTGCAATATTAAGAGCTAACAGCGAGAAGTGGCTGCATGCGAGAGGATGATGCATTTTTGGATATCCAATTATTATAAGAAAAAAAGGGAATCTCTAAATACTGGTTAAGCTTCAACATTATGTATCAATGATGGACTTTTTGTTGAAGATAGGTAGGTTGGAAGTACTTTATTTATTAAAACTACCACATACTATATACCTAACAATCAAAGGCCATGGCTAATTGTGGTCCTACACAGACGTATTCGAATTCGACTTTTAGTATGAATGAAAGAAGATTGACTGCTTCGAATTAAACACATTCAATCCAAAATAAAATTAAGCATAATTCAAACAATCAAGAGCATATATGCTGAAATAGACTGCTTGCTACTTGTGAAACACTGAATGGTGGGCTTCATTTATATCATGTTCCAACAACGTACTTGATGGGAAAAAAACCCGTACTTAAGAATCAGAGCATATGATTGAAGACACTAATTGCTACTTGGGAAAGATTGAAGATCAGGCTTTGTTGGTTCATGCTCCAACAACTTTATTGATTGAAAGTAACTCGAACTTAGCAATTTAAATCAAAGCAATCGTACCGAGTATGAATATTTGCAATATCAGGAACTAACAACGAGAAGGGCCTTGATGCGAGCGGATGATGCATTTTTATATCCAATTATTTAAAGGAATAAAGGGGAATCTCTAAATATAGGTTAAGCTTCAACATTATGTATCAATAATAGACTATTTGTTGAAGATGGGTAGGTTGGAAGTATTTTATGGATTAAATAAAACTACCCCATACTACATCTTTAACAATCAATGGTCATAGGTAATTGTGGTCCTACACAGACGTATTCGAATCTGACTTTTAGTACGAATGAGTGAATAATCACTCCTTCAAATCGAATTCTTTCAATCAAAAATAAAATTATGTATAATTCAAAGTATCAAGAGCATATATGATGTAATAGACTGATTGCTACTTGTGAAACATTGAAGGGTGGGCTTCGTTTGTATCATGTTCAAACAACGAAGTTGATGGAAAGACACAAGTACTGAAGAATCAAAAGTATATGATGGAAGACACTAATTGCTACTTGGGAAATATTGAAGATCGGGCTTTGTTTATATCAAGATCCAACCACGTACTTGATGGAAAGTAAATCAAACTTTGCAATTTGAAGCAAAGAGGTTGCACCGAGTATGAATATTTGCAATATAACAAACTAACAACTACTAGGGCATGTATGCGAGAGGATGATGTATTATTGGATATCCATTTATTTAAAGGAATAAATGGGAATCTCTAAATATGGGTTAAGCTTCAACATTATGTATCAATGAGGGACTTTTTGTTTAAGATAGATAGGTTGGAAGTACTTTATGGATGAAAACTACCCCAAGCTACATCTTTAAAAATCAAAGGTCATAGGTAATTCTGGTCCTACACAAACGTATTCGAATCTGACTTTTAGTATGAATAAATGAATAATCACTCCTTCAAATCAAATTCTTTCAATCAAAAATAAAATTATGTATAATTCAAAGAATCAAGAGCATATATGATATAATAGACTGATTGCTACTTGTGAAACATTGAAGGGTGGGGTTTGTTTGTATCATGTTCAAAAACCGAAGTTGATGGAAAAACACACGTACTTAAGAATCAAAAGCATATGATAGAAGACACTAATTGCTACTTGAGAAATATTGAAGATCGGGCTTTTTTTGTATCAAGATCAAACCACGTACTTGATGGAAAGTAACTCAAACTTTGCAATTTGAAGCGAAGAAATCGCACCGAGTATGAATATTTGCAATATCACAAACTAACAACGAGAAGGACCTGTATGCGAGAGGATGATGCATTTTTGGATATCCATTTATTTCAAGGAATAAAGGGGAATCTCTAAATATGGGTTAAGCTTCAACATTATGTATCAATGAGGGACTTTTTGTTTCAGATATGTAGGTTAGAAGTACTTTATGGATGAAAACTACCCCATATTACATCTTTAACAATCAAAGGTCATAGGTAATTTTGGTCCTACACAGACGTATTCGAATATGACTTTTAGAACAAATAATTGAATAATCACTCCCTCAAATCAAATTCTTTCAATAAAAAAACAATTATGTACAATTCAAAGAATCAAGAGCATATATGATGTAATAGA
>JAUOBV010187463.1:0-12069 GCA_032360425.1 Rubia occidens
TTGAATAAGCGTCATGCTAAATGGTCTAGTTTCATTGAATCTTTTCCTTATGTGTTGTGATACAAGAAGGGTAAAGAAAATGTTGTTACTAATGCTTTGAGTCGTAGAAATTTTTTACTTACACGATTGGAATACATTATGTTAGGGTTTTCGTTCGTGTGAGAATTATATGCTACTGATCCTGTTTTTTCATCTGTTTTATGTTGCATGTGAAAATGGTGCTTATGATAAGTTTTTTCGGCATGATTGTTTCTTGTTTATGAATAATAGGTTATGTGTTCCTCAATGTTTCATTCATGAATTAATTTTTAAAGAAGCTCATTCAGGTGGTTTAATGGGACGTTTTGGTGCATTAAAAACTTATAATTTGTGGCTGGAACACTTCTTCTGTCTGAATTGATAGGGTTTGTAGGAATTGTATTTATTGCTTTATGGCAAAGTCAAAGACTAACCCTCATGGTTTGTATACTCTTTTACCTGTTCCTACACATCCTTGGGTTGACATTTTCATGGATTTTGTTCTCGGATTACCAAGATCCCAATCAGGTAATGATTCTATCTCGTGGTTGTTGATAGATTTTTGAAGATGACACATTTTATTCCGTGTAGGAAGACAAATGATACAAAACATATTGCGGATTTATTTCTGAAGGAAGTAGTTCGACTTCATGGTATACCCGCGTCTATATTTTCAGACAGAAATGCCAAACTTTTATCCTACTTTTGGAATACCTTGTGGCGCAAGTTAGGGACGACATTGTTATTTTCTACGGCAAGTCATCCGCAAACTGATGGAAAAACTGAGGTCACCAATCCCACATTAGGAGCTCTTCTGTGTGCCCTAGTTCAATTTTTTTTTAAAGAATTGGGAAGCGTGCATTCCTATTACAAAGTTTGCTTATAATCACACTGTTCATTCTTCTACTTCTTTACCTCCATTTGAAATTATGTAAGGATATTTCCAAAATGCCGTGCTTGATTTAATTTCTTTGAATTATAAACAGGTTCAAAATTTAGATGGAGAGAAGAAGGCTGATTTTGTGAAGCGATTACATGAGAAGGTGTGATTGAAGATTGAATTGACAAATGCTCAGAATGCTATTCCATGGAGGCGACTGGTTTGGTTGAATTTGTGGAAGGAGAGGTTCTGAATGCTCGGAAATATAAACTAAGTTCACCTGGTGATGGTCCTATTAAAGTATTGGAGCGTGTGAATGACAATGCTTTCAAGATTGATCTACCAGGAAATTATGGTGATAGTACTACCTTCAATGCTGCTGATTTATCTCTATTTACCTTTGACGTTGATTCAGTTTTGAGGGAAAAACATTTCGACCACGGAGGGAATGATGGAGATGCCAAGACGACTCTCACTATAAATGAAGACATTTCACGACTTGATCAAACACTCAAGGGTTATGTTCGGGATCCTCTAAGTGACATGGTTGGACCGATGACAAGGTCAAGAGCGAAGCATAGAGATGCAACATTGAATGGTTTGATAGATCAACTTCATGATGAAGAACTCAAAAATACATCGGCTAGAGTTTGGATTAATTATTCAAGTTTGTCGATTAACTGAAGACATCGTGAAGAACGCTACTCTTTTTTCCCACCGAAATTTTAACGAGGTAATGTGATCTTTGTAAACTATTGTAACATTATTTTATTTTGGTCCATAGCTTGGCCATGTGGGCTTTTGAAGAGCTATTTTCTACCCAGTCCATTAGGGTTTAAAAAATATTGAGTTTTATTCTGATTAGACTTAAATTTGGTAAGATTAGATAAGGCAATATTCTTCAAGGTTACTTGGAGAAGAATTTGACTAGATTTCAATTTATTTTTAGGAGTTTCGTTAGATATGGTTTTAGCTTCTTAAAGATGCCATAAGTTAATTCAGTTTCCATTTGTAATTAAGGTTTTGGGCTGAGATTTTCCCCTATAAATAGAGGGTATGGCCGAGACATTCTTCACCATTTTACACACATTATATTCAGATTTTTGAGATATTCTCAATTGCTTGCGACCTTTCTTTATTGTTGCTTAATCCTGCCGGTTAATTAAGTATCAATACATTCAATTTGTGAACTAATCATGCTGACTAGTTAGCTTCACTTATCTCGAGCTGTTCAAGATCCCAGGGCTAGTTTTGATCAGTTTGTGCGGCTATACTGGGGTTTGCGAAATCAGTCGTTTAGTCAAGGATTTAAAGTTCCGCAATCCCGAGTTTTTGCATGGAGATTCATATCAATATAGTTTCATTTTCATTAATCAGATATACTTTAAAATGTAGTTAGATTTTTATAAGAAATATGAAGTTTTATTTAACTATGTTATTAAATTGAACGTAATTTAAATTTTTGTAGCCGATTCGATTCAACTTAGTTAATAGTGAAATATGCAATTTAATGATCCTTTAATCGGTTCAATGTCATCTTATGTTAATTGTACACATTTGTACATGTGTCATGCGTGTTTTCATTTTGAGGCTTTATTGCATGGATCTTGATCAGTGGTCATTTCCTAAAGTCTACAAAGAGCCGGAAGGATGGTGTTGGTGTTCCTTGCACAAATTGGGGAGGTTTTTGGATGAAGGGCTTAATCGTACGCTATGTGCCGTAGGATAAATGTTTGAGTTGGTACGGATAGAATTGAGCCGTACCAGCCTTATCGCGCTGCCATGTAGTTCGGGCTTGACCAAGTCGTTACAATATTTATTCCTCAAAATGCTCAATTTATTGCAGATGCATGGGAAGATTATAGGATGGTGTTTTCGTTCACTTTTAGTTTGCATCTTCCTGCAGGGTTGTTTGATTGTAACTTCAACATCGATTACCATAGATGGTGGAATGAAACAATGGTGGTTTAAGTTCAATTTTTTTTAGGTGTACGAAAAGGACGCAGAGCTACCATAGTACAATGACTGCAAAGTCATAGGTCAAGACAGGCGAGGCTTAGCTGCATCGTGCATAGCTGATTGTGTCCTTCTAAAGTTTCTCAAGAGAAACCCTATAATCTCGATGACCCCCTTCGTATTCCTTACAAATCGACGGAGGACACATTTATCCCATTAAGATTATTATTTTTGAAATACCTACCACCCACGTAGTTACCAAATCCTCCATTGACGAATTTGTTAACTAAGAATTGTGTGCAATATGAGTACATTTTTCGTGTGTCGACATAATCATCCTTCCCAAATGGATATTTAATTGGTTCTATTTCATCTTATGTTAGTTGGTTCCATTTAATTTCATCTCATGTTATATTTTATGTTTGTGCACATGTGTGCTTATATCGTGCATATTCATAATTTCTTTACCCAAAACATTGATTCTAAATTAAGTAGCAAAGTTCGATGGAAAGCCGAACACTGCCCTAGTTGTGATCATACGTTCGATGGAAAACCGGGTTAATATGTCATATTTATAATTTTTATCTACTTATTATTATTATATATTATTGACTTCGCCTTATGACTTTTGAAAGTGAAGAATCAAATAGAGAGATAAAAGAATCCCGCCATATTGTTCATATATACACATTGTAAATGTCCACACACATACTATCGATAGTTTTTTTTCATGTCGCGGGACTGGGTAGGTTTATAAGCTGAGGTTAAATTTACTCAGATGATCAAGAACAAATATATGAATCTAGAGAATGCACTTTAGTATGTAGCAAGGTGATATAATAAATAGTCATTTCAGTTCAATTTTTTAAATATAAAATCCAACAAAATTTCACATTTATGAGCCTATCCGATTTTACAAAAAAGAATAATGAATATATATGGACTATAGTGCTCATGTAAATGGTTTCGTTAATTTGTGCCCATGAGTGCATGTGTCGTGCAAGTTCCAAACATCCTTTTCCAAAAAAATTAGTTCACAATTAAATAGGGAGATGAAGTTTTAAGTATTTATGGTTTCATTTTCATTAATCCGATATACTTTAAAATGTATTTAGATTTTATATGAATATGAATTTTAATTTAACTATTTAATTAAACTGAACACAATTTAATTTTTTTAGCCGATTCGATTCAATAAACTTAGCTAATAGTGAAATATGAAATCTAATGATCTTTTAATTGGTTTAAAGTCATCTTATTTTAACCGTACACATTTATGCGTGTGTCCTGGATGTTTTCATTTTGATGCTTTATTGTATGGATTTTAATGAGTGGTCATTTCTTAAAGTTTACAAAGAGCAGGAAGAATGGTTTGGGTGTTCGTTGCGCAAATTGGGGAGGTTTTTGGATGAAGGGTTTGACTCCCGTACCAGCCTCATCGCGCTACCATATAGTTCGGTTGACTAAGACATTACAAAATTAATTCCATAAAAGGTTTAATTTATTGCAGATGCGTGTGAAGATTATAGGATAGTGCTTCGTTCACCTCTAGTTTGTATCTTCCGGTGGGGTTGTTTGATTGTAACTTCAACATAGATTACCATAAATGGTGGAATGAATCAATGGCGACCCCTTTTCAAACATTTTTAGGTGTATCAAAAGAACGCAGGGCTACCATAGTACGATGTATTGAGATTCATAGGTCAAGATAGACGAGCCTTAGCTGCATCTTGCGTAGCTGATTCTATCATTTTAAAGCTGCTTAAGAGAAACCCTATGATACCGATGCCCCCCTTCACGTTCCTTACAAACCGAAGGAGTTCACATTTATCTTGTTAAAATCAACTTTTCTGAAATACCTATCACCTATGTAGTTTCCAAATCCCCTTTGAAGTATTTGTTAGCTAAGCATCAAGTGCAAGATGTGTGCATTGGTCGTGTGTTGACATAATCATCATTTCCAAATGGTTATTTTATAGGTTCTATTTCATCTCATATTATCTTTTATGTTTGTGCCCACATCATGCATATTCATAATTTCATTTGCCAAAATATTGATTCTAAATAAAGTAGTAAAGTCATAGTCTTAATAAAGTTTATTGTTTTAATTTTCGTTTCATATGTAAACAAAAATTTTAAAATATGTAATCTCAATTTTAAATGTGAAGGAAACTGTGATTTTAGACCTTCTAACTTATGGAAATATATAAATTTACAATACAAGGAATGCGTCAGATGTTTCCTAAGAACTAAAAAAAATTCTATATTACCATAAGTTAGGGAAATCAAGTCACGAGAAAAGACTAGAGAATGGTAATTAAGAAAATTGGAAGATCTCCAAGGGGGTAAATAGGTTTAAAAATTCATAAGAAATTCTAACCAAACATTGTGTAAATAAATTACTTTATCTAATGAAAGTTGGAATTAGAACGTTTTTGGCACGTTGAATAAGAGAAATTTGATTAGGATTTGTCAATATAACTACATAAGAAAAATTGATTAGCTAGATGTAAAGTTGGGGGAGCATCATTTGAGGAGATCCAAACACTGCCCTAGTTGTGATCTTAAGTTTGATGGCAAGCCGGCTTAATATGTCATATTTATAATTTTTATTTATTTATTATTTTATATTCTCGACTTCGCCTTACAATTTTGGAAAGTAGAATCAAATCAAGAGATAAAAGAATCCCGCCATATTGTTCATATATACACATTGTACATGTATACACACATACTATTGATAGTTTTTTTTCCATGTCGCGGGACTGGGTAGGTCTACAAGATGAGATGAAATTTACTTCAATGGATCAAGAACTGATAGATGAATTTAGTGAATGAACTTTAAAATGTGGTATGGTAATATAATAAATAGTCATTTCAGTTCAAATTATTTATATAAAATCCAATTTTTTTCACATTTATGAGCCTATCCGATTTTATTAACATGAATGATGACTAAATGTGAACTTTAGTGCTCATTTAATTGGTTTTATTAATTTTCGCACAACTGCGTATGTGTCGTGCATGATCGAAACATCTGTTTCCAAAAACATTAGTTCAAAAGTAAATAGAGAGATGAAGTTTTAAGTATTGTATGGTTTCATTTTCATTAATCAGATATGCTTTAAAATTTAGTTAGATTTTATAAGAAATATGAATTTTAATTTAACTATTTTATTAAATTGAATACAATTTAAAATTTTCTAGCCGATTGGAATCTCTAAACTTGGTTAATAGGAAAATATGCAATTTAACAATCTTTTAATTGGTTTAATGTCATCTTATGTTAATTGTACACATTTGTGCGTGCATCGTGCATGTTTTCATTTTGAGGTTTTATTTTATGGTTCTTGATGAGTGGTCATTTTCTAAAGTTTACAAAGAGCAGGAACGATGGTGGTGGTGTTCTTTTAAAAAATTGGGGAGGTTTTTTGATGAAGGGCTTGACTCGTACACTAGGTGCTTGACGATAAATGTTCGGGTTGGTACAAATCGGAATGAGCCGCACCAGCCTCATCGCGATGCCATGTAGTTCAGGCTTGTCCATGTCATTAAAGAATTCATTCCCCAAAAGGCTTAATTTATTGCATATGTGTGGGAAGATTATAGGATGGTGTTTTCACTCTCTTTTAATTTGTATCCCCTCGATAAGGTTGCTTGATGGTAACTTGAGCATCAAGTACCGTAAATGGTGGAATGAATCAATGGTGGTTCCAGTTAAAACATTTTTAGGTGTATCAAAAGGACATAGGGCTACCATAGTATAATGTCTAGAGATTCACAGATCAAGTTAGGCGAGGCTTACCTGCATCACATATAGTTGATTGTATCATTCTAAGGTTCTTCAAGAGAAACCCTATGAACCCGATGCCCCTTGGTATTCCTTACAAATTGAAAGGTGACACATTTATCCCGTTAAAATAAACTTGGACGAAATACCTACCCCCTACATAGTTTCCAAATCCTTCTTTGACAAATTTGTTAACTAAGCATCGCATGCAAGACGTGTGCATTTTCCTTGTGTCGACATAATCATCCTTTTCAAATGGATATTTAATTTTTTATATTTCATCTTATGTTAGTTGGTTCCATTTCATCTCATGTTATTCTTTATGTTTGTGCCCATGTGTGCTTATATCGTGTATATTAATAATTTCTTTACCCAAAACATTAATTCTAAATAACATAACAAAGTCACTGTCTTAATGCCGTATATTGCTTTCATTTTGGTTTCATATGTAAATAAATTTTTTAAAGTATGTATTACAAATTTTAAATATGAAGGAAACCGTGATTTTAGAGCTTCCAACTTATGAAACTTCATAAATTTAAAATACAAGGAATGCGTCAGATGTGTCCTGAGAACTAAAGAAAATTCTATATTACCATAAGTTAGGAAATCCAAGTCACGAGAAAAGAGTAGATAATGGTAATTAAGAAAATTGGGGGAGCTTCAAGGGGTAAATAGGTTTAAAAACCCACAAGAAATTCTAACGAAACAGTGTATAAATAAATTGCTGTCCTAATGGAAGTTGAATTATAAATTTTTTGTCACATTGAATAAGAGAAATTTGATTAGGAGTAGTCAATTTAATTGGAAAAGAAATTCTGATACGATAGACGCAAAGTTTGGGGAGCATCGTTTAAGCAGATCAAACATTGCCCTAGTTGTGATCATAAGTTCGATGGAAAGCCGGCTAATGTCATATTTATAATTTTAATTTACTTATTATTTTATATTATTGAATCCTCCTTATGACTTTTGAAAGTTAATAATCAAATCAAGAGATAAAAGAATCCCGCCGTATTGTTCATATATACACATTGTACATGTACACAAACATACTATTGATAGTTTTTTCCCATGTCGCGGGACTGAGTAGGTCTACAAGATAAGATGAAATTTACTTCAATGGATCAAGAACTGATAGGTGAATCTTGTGATAACTTTAAAATGTAGCAAGGTGATATAATAAATAGTCATTTCAGTTCAAATTGTTTATATAAAATTCAATAATTTTCACATTTATGAGCCTATCCAATTTTATAAACATGAATAATGTCGTGCATGATTGAAACATCTTTTCCCAAAAACATTATTTCAAAAGTAAATAGGAAGATGAAGTTTTAAGTATTGTATGATTTCATTTTAATTAATCAGATATACTTTAAAATGTATTTAGATTTTATAAGAAATATGAAGTTTAATTTAAATATTTTATTAAATTGAACACAATTTAAAATTTTGTAGCCGATTCGAATCTATAAACTTGGTTTATAGCAAAATATTAAATTTAATAATATTTTAATTGGTTTAATGTCATCTTCTATTAATTGTACACATTTTCACGCGTGTCATACATGTTTTCATTTTGAGGCTTTATTTTATGGTTCTTGATGAGTGGTCATTTCCTAAAGTTTACAAAGAGCGGGAAGAATGGTATTGGTGTTTTTTACTCAAATTGGGGAGATTTTTTTTAAAAGGGCTTGACTCATACACTAGGTGCTTGAGGATAAATGTTCAGGTTGTTACGGATGGGAATGAGCCGTACCAGCCTCATTGCGCTGCCATGTAGTTCGGGCTTGTCCAAGTCATTGAAGCATCATTCCTCAAAATGCTTAATTTATTGCAGACGTGTTGGAAGATTATTGGTTGGTGTTTTCTCTCTCTTTTAGTTTGTATCCTCCGGTAAGGTTGTTTGATGGTAACTTTAGCATCGAGTACAATAAATGGTGGAATAAATCAAAGGTGGTTCTAGTTGAAACATTTTTAGGTGTACCAAAAGGACACAGGGATACCATAGTACAACGTCTTGAGATTCATAAGTCAAGGCAGGCGAGGGTCAGCAACATCGCACGTAGTTGATTGTGTCCTTCTAAGATTTCTCAAGAGAAAACCCATGATCCGATTCCCCCTCCACATTCCTTACAAATTGAAGGATGACACATTTATCCCATTACAATTAACTTGGCCGAAATACCTCCTTTGACGAATTTGTTAACTAAGCATCTCGGGCAAGACTTGTGTGCATTTGTCGTGTGTCGACATAATCATCCTTTACAAATGGATATTTAACTAGTTCTATTTCATCTTATGTTAGTTGGTTCCATTTCATTTCATTTCATTTCATCTCATTTTATATTTTATGTTTGTGTGCATGTGTGCTTATATCATATTCATAATTTCTTTACCCAAAACATTGATTCTAAATATCATAAAAAAGTCATTGTCTTAATACCGTATATTTCTTTAATTTTTGTTTCATATGTAAATAAATTTTTAAAGTATGTATTGCCAATTTTAAATATAAAGGAAACTGTGATTTTATTGCTTCCATCTTCTGAAACTTTACAAATTTAAAATACAAGGAGTGTGCCAAATGTTTCCTGAGAACTAAAAGAAATTTCTATATCACCATAAGTTAGGGAATCCAAGTCACAAGAAAAGAGTAGAGAATGGTAAAGAAAATTGGGGGAGCTCCAAGGTGTAAATAGGTTTAAAAATTCACACGAAATTCTAACCAAATACCGTATACATAAATTATTGTCTGTAATAAAGTTTGAAATAGAAATTTTTGGCACGTTGAATAAGAGAAATTTGATTAGGAGTAGTCAATATAATTGTAGAAGAAATTCTAATTAGATAGGCGCAAAGTTGGGGGATCATCATTTGAAGTGATCCAAACATTGCCTTAGTTGTGTTCATAAGTTCGATGGAAAGCCGACTAATATGTCATATTTAATTGTAATTTGCTTATTGTTTTTTACTGTTGACTCCACTTTACGAATTTTGAAAGTGAAGAATCAAATCAAGAGATAAAATAATCCCACCATATTGTTCATATATATACAATTTACATGTACATAAATATACTATTGATAGTTTTTTTTATGTCGTGGGACTGGGTAGGTCTACAAGTTGAGGTGAAATTTACTCCAATGGATCAAGAACTGATAGATGAATCAAGTGAATGCACTTTCAAATGTAGCTAGGTGATATAATAAATAGTTATTTCAGTTCAAATTGTTTATATAAAATCCAACAAAATATCACATTTACGAGCCTATCCGATTTTATAAATATGAATAATGATTAAATATGAACTTTAGTGCTCATTTAATTAGTTTCGTTAGTTTGCGAACAAGTATGCCTGTGTCATGCATGATCAAAACATCTTTTTCCAAAAATATTAGTTCAAAAGTAAATATGGAGATGAAGTTTTAAGTTTGTATGGATTCATTTTCATTAAACTGATATATTTTAAAGTTTAGTTAGATTTTATAAGAAATATGAAGTTTAATTTAAGTATTTTGTTAAGTTAAACACATTTAAAATTTTTGTAGACGAATCGATTCTATAAACATGGTTAATAGTGAAATATGCAATTTAATGATCTTTTAATTGGTTTAATTCCATCTTATGTTAATTGTACACATTTGTGCTTATGTCTTGCATGTTTTTACTAAGACTCTTTATTGTATTTATCTTGATGAGTGATCATTTCCTAAAGTATATAAAGAGTAGGAAGGATGGTGTTGGTGTTTGTGGTGCGAATTGGGAAGGTTTTTGGATGAAGGGCATGACTCGTACGCTGTGTGTCTGAGGATAAATGTTCGGGTTAGTGCAGATGGAAATGAGCCGTAGCAGCCTCATTACGCTGCCATATAGTTTGGGCTTGATCAAGTCTTTGCAACATTCATTCATCAAAAGGCTTAATTTATTGTAGATGCATGTGAAGATTATAGGATGGTGTTTTCAATCACTTTTAGTTTGTATCTCCTGGAAAGGTTGTTTGATGGTAACATGAGCATCGAGTACAATAAAATGTGGAATGAATCAATGGTGGTTCCAGTTTAAAAAAATTAGGTGTATCAAAAGGACGCAGGGCTACCATAGTTCAATGTCTTGAGATTCTTAGGTCAAGACAGTCGAGGCTTAGCTGCCTCATACACAGCTGAATGTATATTTCTAAGTTTCCTCAAGCGAATCCCTATGATCCCGATTCCCACATTCGCATTCCCTACAAAGGGAAGGAGGACACATTTATCCCCTTAAAATCAACTTGGCCGAAATACCTACAACCTACAAAGTTTCCAAATCTTCCTTTGATGAATTTATTAACTAAGCATCATGTGCATGATGTGTGCATTTGTCGTGTGTCGACATAATCATCCTTTCCAAATGAATATATAATTGGTTCTATGTCATCTTATGTTCCATTTCATCTCATGTTATCTTTTATATTTGCACATATGTGTGCTTGTATCATGCATATTCATAATTTGTTTACCCAAAACATTGATTCTAAATAAAGTAACAAAATCATTGTCTTATTAACTTTTATTGCTTTAATTTTCGTTTCATATGTAAATGAAGACATTCCGCGACTTGATCAAACATTCAAGGGTTATGTTCGGGATCCTCTAAATTACATGGCTAGACCAATGACAAGGTCAAGAATTTTTTTTAGAGATGTGGCATTGAATGCTCTAATAGATAAACTTCATGATGAAGAACTCAAGAACAAATCGGCCAGGGCTTGGTTTAATTATTCAAGTTTGCCGATTAACTGAAGACATCGTGAAAAACAATATACTCTTTTTTCCCACAGAGTTTTCAACGATGTAGTGTGATCTTTGTAAACTATTGTAACATTATTTTATTTTTTGGTTCATAGCTCGGCCATGTGGGCTTTTGAAGAGCCATTTTTTACCCAGTCCATTAGGGTTTCAAAAATATTGAGTTTTATTCTGATTAGACTTAGATTTGGTAAGATTAGATAAGGCAATACTCTTCAAGGTTTATTGGAGAAGAATTCGAGTAGATTACATTTATTTTTAGAAGATTTAGTCAGATATGGTTTTAGTTTCTTAAATCAGCCATAAGTCGATTCAGTTTCCATTTGTGATTAGGTTTTTGGGCCTAGAATTACCCTTTAAAAAGAGGGGGTTGGCCGAGTTGTTCCTCACCATTTTATCAATCATATATTCATAATTTTGAGATCAGTCTCTGTGCACTATCTTTATGTTGCTTAATTATGTGGGCTAATTAAGTGTCAATATCTTTGAATTGTGAATAATCATGCGGGCAAGTTAGCTTTAAAATTCTCGAGCTGTTCAAGATCCCGAGAGCTAGGGTGATGGAGATCAGGGTACGACTACCACCATAAATGAAGACATTCCACGTCTTGATCAAACATTCAAGGGTTATGTTC
>JAUOBV010187565.1:0-12068 GCA_032360425.1 Rubia occidens
TCCATATTCTCACCATAGAGCTCGCGAAGACACTCCAAAGCCCACATATAGCTAGCTTTATCCTCTTTCCTCATCAAGACTTGTGCAACAGTGAAGTTCAAATTCGTTGGAGTCACTCCAATGATCTCAAGCAATGCGTAATTGTAACGATTGGTATTGTATGTTGAATCCATTACCACCACGTGTGGATAACTACGCAACAACCGAATACACTCGGGGTTAGACCAGAAGATACCTGTAATCTCTGACGTGTCACTCAAGACCTTGTACCTCGTCACGTACCTAGCTTCAGTAGTGAGGTGAGCAAACATCTGTATTGGCGTCCTCCCATCTGCCTTTTGCACTTTGTACCTTTGACGAATGTTATAAATTTGTTTCCGTGTTGTCCTTTGGTCATCCCCATCAAGTTGAAGGGCACGCTCAATCTGTTGTGGCTTTACATGAGCATCAGTCATCTCTTCTATTCTTTTCTTCCCCACACTGCTCACTGCATTAGTTGCTGGATGTCCCCTTTGTAAATAATCATTGCATGATTGGTGTGATGACCATCGTTGATGACAATGACCCACTCACCAGTTGCCAGGGTTGAAATTCTTCCATGAAATGTTCAACCACATTTTCTGGAGGTGGTGACTCTACTTATTAAACTGTCATTTCGAGGCTTTCCACTGTGCTAACATTGAATAGACACATCAATTCTTCCCGACTTCCCTTTCTTCAACGAAGACCTTATTATGATGAATTTATGATCCATGGCTGTAGTTTTCGCCCACCTCACGGCCTCCTCCAAATCAGCAAACGTTCTCCCATGAAAGATATTTTTGTAGTCTGTATCACTGTCTCCCATTATTTCACGGTAATCAACCTACATATTACGCAAAAGGAAATGAATCAATAATTGCCCAAGAAAGATAATATTATAAAATTTTTACAAAATATAATATGCCATATGAAATTTAAGAATTCCTAAACAAAAATGGGAACAAACGTTGAAACTGGGCCTGGACGCACAGTTCGTTCGTCCCATAGAGCGCCTGGACGCACACATGGTGCGTCCGATGGAGGGCCCGGACGCACAATATGTGCGTCCCATAGAAGGCCCGTACGCACTATTTGTGCATCCCATCGAGGGCCCGGACGCAGCATTTGTGTGTCCCATAGTGGGCCCGGACGCAGCATTCGTGCGTCCCTTACGGAACCCGGACTTACCATTTGTGCGTCCCATAGACCGCCCGGACGCACCATTCGTGCGTCCCACATGCGGCCCGGACGCACAAACCTGAGGCCCAGACGCACGGTTTGTGCGTCCCACATGAGGCCCAGACGCAAGGTTTGTGCGTCCCACATGAGGCCCAGATGCACAGATAGTGCGTCCCATTGAGTGTCCGGACGCACGATTTGTGCGTCCCATAGGGGATCCGGACACCCAATATGTGCGTCCCATAAATGTGCGCCCGCCAGCGTAACGGGACCCAAGATGGGTTCGTCTGCCTGCTCGCCCAGACCCAACTTTCAACGCATTTCAGCAGATTTGTTCCACAAGAATCCTAATTTTCACTTAGGATAAAGGACCACATAAGAAGAGAAGTAGCAACTTACTTGATCCAAACTCACAATGCTTCAAGCTAGATGGAGAAGTTTGGGTGTGATTTTGGTTTGAAGAGGTGGAGTTTGCTGGAAGAGGGAATGAAGAAATGAAAAGTTTGGGGTAAATGTGAAGAAATGAAAAAGTTGTTTTTTCTTCTTCTATTTAACATGACAAAACTAATATGGGCATAATAGTACTTTTACATTTATTTAGGGGCTGCATTGAGTAAAAGGAGGACTGCAAATAGCAACCCTCAAATGAAAATGATGTGAAATCCGAAGACCCTTAAAATTAAAACATTAGAATGAATATTTAAGTCCGCGTTTAACTTGCACAAAGTGCAACCACTTAGGCTAGTATCATATTGTATCGAAAACATGCCTCTAGTGGTAAGAGAGTGCATGTATGCAAATATGCGAGGGGATTGCTGACCAACCAGGAATTCTCCAGTGGAGAAAAAATTCACGCCACAATTCGGTGAAACGTGTTGGGTTGACTAGACACCGAATAGTTGATTAATATTTGGGCAAATTTATTTATAGGCACATAATTTCTAAGTGCAAGTAATTTAATAATTATTAATTTACTATATTATTCTTATGACAATGATTTAGAAATTTTTAGATCTGTATTTGGGATTTAATTCTAATTATATTGTGAGTTCATGGCTTTATGTTGTATGGGCCGTGAGCCCAACTTTATTTGTATGTGAATGACTCAATGAGGGTAAAACAGAAAGTGGGGCTGGGACTTAAAAAGGGAACTAATTCTTTGCCTTGGGAAAATTAGACAAGCTATGGGTATAGTGAGGGAGCCTTGTGCTGGGGTGAAAAAGAGGGTAGCCGTCGTCAGGGGACACAAAAACAAAGGAGGGAGCTTTGAGAGAAAACTCGAGAAAAAGGAGAGAGATTTAGTGGATTGTAATCCTTGTAATCTCATTTGTCGATTTAGTGGAATCATTATTGCAGGACTTAGGTGGAAACATTGAATTTGGGTAAAATCTCTCGTGTTTTTGCACTCTTTGATTTTCATTGATACTGTCAATTGGTAGTAAACTCATCGTTGATTGCTTCCGCGCTACTATATATTTGTTGTTTGGTGCAACATATATAATTTTAGTGATAAACAATTTCTAATTCTTAAAATATACCCAGTTTGAAGGTTTCTACAAGCATCGGCATCGGAATTGTTAGGAACCTGCTCGGATACATAAGATTAGGTAAATCTCCTAATCGTAACATCAGCTTTGTTCTGAGACTACAAGCTAATGGAACTTAATCCTCTACCCTTACTACCGTAAAATCTGTACACTACTTGGGCATTTTCAGATTATGCAGAAAGCAGAACTTCACATGCATCAGCCACCAAGTTGCAGCCCATATAAAGAGTCAATGTTGCGCATGTCAGAACCAATTAGCAACATGCCAAACTATAATATTTAAGGAAATCGGATGGAGCTTTTTTAGTTTTAAAACGCAGGTCATCAGCTGCTGTTTAACAAGCTAGACAATGTTCCTAGAAGTCGACATTTTTTTCCATCTCTGACATTGATTCCAAGCTTGCAACAAGCCTGCTCTAGACGGATGTCATTTGTGTCGACCTTTGTAGTGGATGGGTCCTGAATAAGAATTTTATGAGAAATAATGTTAAATAATTAGAAGTTGATCGGGATTGAAACTACGTTAAAGGTAATATAGTAAATTAATCATTAAAATTACTTGTACTTAGAATTTATATACCTATACTTAGCTTTTGTGATATTTGATCTGGTAAAATACTTTTGAAAAATGGGATATATATAGAGAGGGAGAGAGTAAAATACTATGAAAAACAGGAAATATGCATGGGTTGGCTGAATGAATCATGAGTGGGCTTTAAATGTGTCAACAGAAAGTGATTCACTAAACGAGAATATATAGTGTCCCTGCACAAACATATCATCTTGACGTAATTTCATCAAAAACAGTCCATGAGATGAAGTTTATGAGTACGAGAACTATTCTGATACACAACAGTACTGCCCTTCCAAACCAGAGCCGAGGTCTGACAATCAGCAACAACAGACATGGAAGTGGCAGTGAGAGACGATAACAACAAAGTTGTGATTAGGGATAATCATGGGTTTGGGTCTGGGTCGGGTTTAAATGCTCGGACCTGCAGAGTCAGAAAATTTTAGACCCATACCCAAACTTGGCGGGTCTAACGAATCTTGGGTGAAAAATGAGTCATAAATGGGTCTAACATTCTGATTTTTTTCTTTACTAAATAAACAATTTATCGTCTTAAATACAAATAATTTAAATTCAACATGCACCTGAGTTAATTTTTCAAGAAAAAATTCAATCCATAATATGTGTTGAATTGAAAATAAAATACAGAGAGACTATTGAAGTGATTTAGGAATTAGGGTAAAATTACATATATAGTTAGGGTTATATGGGTCTATGGGCCGGTTCTGAGTCGGGCCGGGGCCTTAACATTATAGACCCAAACCCAGACATGTTTTAATATATCTAGTCCCAGATCCAGACCTGGACCCGGTGGGTCTAATTTTTTTACTCATACCCAACCCAACGAGCCTTAGACCCTGTGGGTCTAGGTTGGGTCCTAGACCCATGCTCTTCCTTAGCTGTGATATGCTGATTCGTACTCATCTAGGCCTAATAGTCTCCGGATGGCGCAAGAGGAGTCGATGACTTCTCGGACTCACCAGAAGCTGAGGAAGTTTATGAAGAATTAGGACAGGGATTAGATCCATCAACGAATCCAAGCAAATCAAATGATTTCAAGAGAAGAGAAACCTGCGTACGCCAAATCAGGTAATTAGTTCCATTAAGCTTGATCAAGATTCAGTTGATTAGCGACTGAAACTGAAAAGATGCCACGAAAGCAACAACAAAGATCCGTGTCAAAGAAGCAAGGGAATCCGATCGGACAAATCACACAGAAAGTTTGTGATTGACAGTCGGTTATCGACCTCAGTAAGCTTCGGAGCGGTGGACGTACGGCGGGGAGAAGAAGAAGGAAACATACGATCCATAAATGCGTGGTGGCAGTCGAAAGTCGGCGACGAGTAGAAGAGATTACCGGTGGGAACAGTTCTGGCGATAAAAAGTATGGAAGAAAAAAAATCAAGATTTAGAGGAACCTGCTTGCAAACAAAATGATAATCAATCTTCATATGCTTAGACCGCTGATGAAACACAGAATTCGCCGACATATAATTAGCACTAATATTGTCGCACAACAAAATAGGTGGAGGCAAAAGATGAGCTTGAAGCTCAAGTAGCAAGTGCTGAAGCCAAATGAACTCAGTTGCAGCAAATACAATTGCGCGATACTCTGCTTCTGAGCTGGATTTGGCGACAACATGCTATTTCTGAGTAGACCAAATGATAAGATTTCCACCATAATAAATAGTAAAGCCATGCTGAAAATGTCAATCATCAACATTCGATGCCCAACCAGCATTAGAATAAGCAACAAGGCAATGATTAGTACAAGGCCGAAGATGAAGACCAGACGTAATCGAACCCTTAAGTTAAACCGAAATTCTCTGTACAACAAACTAATGAAGCTCAGTTGGACCATGCATGAGCTGAAAAACACGATTAACTGCATAAGAAATCTCAAGACTAATAATCGTGACATACTGCAGAGCGCCAACAATATTGTGATACAAATGAGGCTCACGCAAAGGATCACCGGCCAATACAAGGCATGAAGCTGGTTCGGCTGGAGATATAATGGGTTTAGTATTGGCCATCTTACCGCGGTCCAGAAGATCACAAATGTACTTTTTGTGGGACAAAACAACACCATTCTTTGAGCGACAAAAAAATAGTGTAGAGGACCAAGATCACGAAGAGCAAAAGTATCATTCAACTTCATAAGAAACTCAGAAATGACAGTTAAAGAAGAACCAGTTGATATCAGATCATCCAGATAAACAATAAGATAGGGGACAACCTTTCTTGAGAGATGAATAAATAGTGCAGTATCAGACTTACAAAACACAAAGTCATTGTCCTGAAGAAGAAGACGAAGCTTCGTAAACCATACCCGAGGTGCTTGTTTGAGACCATAAATGGCCTTCTTCAAAAGGAAAACATGTGATGGACGAGTTTGATTATGAAAGCCAGATGGCTAAGATATAAATACTTGCTCAGAAAGATCACCATTCATAATTTTTTTATTAATATCAACCTGACGAATGTGCCAATTAAGAGTAGAGAAATTGTCAATACACGACGAATGGTGGTCAATTTAATCACTGGACTAAAGGTATCCACATAATCAATACCCTCTTCCTGAGTAAAACCTTTGGCAACAAGACGTGCCTTGTACCACTCAATGGAACCATCTGCTTGACGCTTTATCATGTACACCCACTTAATACCAACAATGTTAGCATTACGAGGATGTGGGACAATTGTCCGTGCCTTTTTATGCATAAAGGCATCCTACTCAACTTGCATTGCATTTTTTCATTTAGAAATTTCAGAAGCCTAGGAAAATATTTTTGGTTCATAATAGAGAGATTCTGAGGGAGGTAAGGGGTGTTTAGCAGAGATAAGAACTTTGTTTTAAATGGTTGATTTTAGCGTTAGTAACCATGATGTGTTGACTGTCATCAACGACTTGAAAATAAGAGGGTAACGTAGGGGTGATGTAGGAGGAAGAGTCAAGCTCGGCGAAAGAAGGGCTCTCGGCCCCCCACCGAAGGAGCCACCGAAGGAGCGACCGAACTCGTCAATGGAGGCGTCTGTTGCGGCACCGGGGTAGGGCAGTCGACCGAGCTAAGCGACTCACCTTGATGAAGCTGCCACGGAGAACCGGACTCACCTGGCGAATGATTTGGGCTTGCTGCTGGCGACGACGAACTGGACTTGAATTACGAGCTGGTTTCAGAAGGAGAGCTAGACATAGATGGGGAAGTCAATTCGCGCCAGGGAGAAGCGGACAGAGGAGTGGGAATATGAGTAAGGGATGGTGAGCAGGAAGCAAGCTGTAAAAGAGATAGGGGAACAAGGGACTCGGCTGAGGGAACATATGAAACTGATTGTAAACGATCGGGGTAGGGAAAGGTGCTTTCATCAAAGATGACACGACTGTCAATATAGACGCAACTAGTAGGAACATGAAGACACAAATATGCTTTATGATTAGAACTACAACCAATAAATATACAGGGAGGTGATCAATATTCAAGCTTATTAGACATGTACAGACGTAGGAAAGGATAACACAAATAACCAAAAAAATTGAGAAGATCGTAATCAGTGATAAAGAGACTCTTAGGAAGGTTTATGATCAAGTGTAGGAGATAAAGTATGATTATGAAGATAGACAGGAGTATGAAAGACATGCTCCCAAAAGGAGGTAGGCAACCGAACTCTGGAAAGAAGGGAAAGACATTTCTCAACAATTGTTCCATGATGACGTTTAGCAGCACTATTCTGAAACTAGGTGTGAGGAGCAGAGACACGATGTGCAATGCCTTGCGACTAGAGATATGATGAGGCTGAACGGAATTCACCACCATAATCAGATTGAAATTGTTTAATTATAGAGCTAAACATGGTTGCAACCCCTTTTAAAAAGGTGGAAATAATGAAGTACTTGAGAATTTTGAGATAGAAAAGAAATCCATACAAATTTCTTAACGTCATTAACAAAATAAGAAAATAACGATTTCCATTAAATGAAGAAACATGAAACATCATAATATAGCAAATAAAATGGAACTGTACTAGGTTCATGAACGTGAGAAATAGGTAAACGAGGGCTTTTGCCAAGTTGACAAGACTCACAAATACTGTTTAAATTATTCTGAGTCACAGATAATTGAAAACAAGAAATAAGATGCTTAAGTGAAGACTCGTGAGGATGTTCCAAATGTTCATGCAAGAATTGGAGGTCAACCTTGGCACCAAGGAAGACATAAGAAAACGCAGAAGTCGAGGTGGTGGGAGGGTTGAGTCGATAGAGGTCATTCTCGACGGTTCCAGTTTGGAGCGTCCGACTTTGTCGATCCTTAATAAAATGATTGGGAAATAATAACATATAAGCATTATTGTAAGTAATTTGAGAGATACTAAAAGGATTTTTAGGAATATCAGGAACAAAAAGAATATTACGAAGATGAACAGGTTTATGAGATGATGGCAAAATAGATGAGCTCAAACGAGTAAAGGAAGTGACGTACAGTTGTCAACTTGTAAGCCATCATTACCATAGTAATATGAGTTAACAGAAAGATTGCCAAAATAAAAGGTGGCATGATTGGTTGTGCCAGAGTCGAAAAACCAAGCAAGATCAAGGAAAGCCGACGAAAGATGATAAGCGGAAGTTGCGTACACCTGGCGTTGACCACCAGCTTGTTGCGCACCACGACCACGACCCTCGTCGGATTTTCGGGGACGAGTGGCAAGGAACTCAGTCAAGTTCAGACGTTGCCAGCAGTTAAGAGCTTCATGACCCTGACGACAACGAATCTGGCATTGAAAAATGGGCCGAGAGGAAGCAATATCCGAATCCGGTGCGGTTCAAAATGGTCGTGCGACAAAGGTTGGGGCCTCATGATTTTGGTCATGAACACGAGCTTCTTCCACAAGAACATTCTGAGGAGTTGGTGCGACGAAATAAAATTGGACTGGAGATTAAAGGTCGTACATAACGCATATGAAGCATGAAGACCATGAAGAACACATTCAACAAACTCATCATCAGAAATAAAATGAGTGCATTCTGCCCAAGAATTTTTTTTTAAAAAAAGAAAGCTTCTTCTCCACATATTCCAGAATGGAGAGAGAACCTTTAGAAAAAGTTTGAAGTTGATACTTCAGATGCATTAAATTGACGTGAGTCCGCGCATGAAACATTTGTTCTAAGTTCAGCCATGAGCAAGCAGAGAAGTAGAAATTGTGGATTGGATCCATAATAAAACCAAGTGATCCTTCTTCTTCCACTTAGCAAATGCCGGATTAGGGCTTGGTGGAGTGGGCGGCTTGAAAGGGCTTCTCCGTTGATGAATCGCTCTTGTGCTCCCTCAAGATCATGACACTTAAGTCCAATGGCTCCATAAATGGGAAATCCACTAGTTGAGCCCATAATTCGAGCATATAAGGGGCTAGGTCTTCAAATGAGCCGGGCCAAGAGCTCATTAGGCTCTAATAAGGTGTTTTTTAAAAGTTACCTTGATATGGAATTGACGTGGTCTGGAATTTTTACTTCAGTATCACGCCATTTGATGCAATTCTTTTTGACAATACGACTAGGAATAAAGTGATAACAAAGTTAAAAGGGTAAGGTGCAGTGGAAACTTAAAAGGTTAGGATTCATGTTGATATCGATGTAAAAAGAGAGAGGTGTTTTTAACACTATATTTTGCTTGAAAGTGGCAATATAACCTTGTAAAATTTGACAGTGTAAATCTAATCCTATGTTTTGGTTTAAAATGTCAATCTAACTCTGACAACCAAATTATGACCGAAATTCTTTACAATTACCATTATAACCCTTTAAAATGAAAAAAAGAAGATGATATTATCCTTCCCAAAAAAGTGCTCAAACTCTTCCGTCTGTCAATGCTGGTCAACAGTGATCAATGACGGGCCGCTGTCGGGTTAGATCGGTACTCTTATTAATAAGACATGTTTAAATTCGCACTTTAGTAAAAAAAGAAGAAGGCTAAATCATCACTTCTGTAAAAATGATAGGGCCAAATTAGCACTATTATGGGGGGGGGGGAATTGAGGAGAGTTCAGTCCTTATAAACATTTCTTTATTACAACTTCATAATCTAATGTATCATAAATATATTTTACATTTGTTTTTATGAAAGGGTAAAATGAATGAAGCATATTATAGGTTCAGAAACAGCACCGTTGAATATACCTCATCTGTCACAGTTCAAGGTGCATACTTCTTGGTCAACTTTCTCAAGGCACATTTGACCATAAATTTTAACCAGTATATAGATACAAATATCATTATGTGAGATATCGTTGGTCAAACATGGTATGGGAAAGTTGATCAAAAAGTGTGCAGTTTAAACTGGGAAAGAGAGTATTTTAATAGAAGAGTCTAGACAATTTAACAACTTCACAATGTTTGCGTATGATTCCCAAGAAGACCTTGGGGTGGAGAGCAGCAGAGTGAGGAATAATGAATGGTTAAGGAGGCAAAAGGTGAGTTGTGCGGATTGTGAAGCATCCATAATATGATACTCACAAGTCACATTTGGAGACTGTTAACTGTATATTCCCATCCATATCAAATCATGTTCCATATCTCATACTCTTTAACATTTGCGATCTTGGTGGCATTGGATCAAATCCACTACGGTACTAGTCTCTACTCTTAGTGTATACTACTCTTTCCCTTTACCTAATTGTTCCTATTTAAACCCCGGTCCATCCAAAAGTTTCTACTTTCTATTTTCCTTTGTTTCAATCAAAGGGGTACATTTTGACTACTTCCTTATTTAGGATGAAATTTGTGATGAAATTTGCCCAGTAGAAATTTGATCAGATCAATATGCATATATATTCGTGCTACAAGTAGATAAGAATCTTTGGTTGGGACGAAGAAGATATTAAAGTACGAGATGACAAAAGAAAGAGAGAAAGCAAGAGGAAATAGTAAACAGGACAAATTAAAGAGAACCAATAAGAGTCAAGAGACCAATCCGATGGTGGAGGAAAATGGGTAAAGTTGAAAGAAGAAAGACCAGCAAGTGGGGGAAAATCCAAATCCAACGGTGGAAGATGAGTCATCCATCATCATTTAATCCGCGGAAATACGCAGCCGCTCGAACCCAGAGTTTGGAAAAGATATTCATATTCTTCTTCTTCTCTATCAAGCCCCACCGCACAAAATCTTCCATCCCAACTTGCTGAAAAATTCATTCTCAAATAAGCTTTAGGGGAATTGTCTCATAATATGTTGTGCGAAATACCCAGAAAAAAAACAAGTAAAAAAATAAAACGAAAGACAAAATACCGAGAATTTACGTGGTTCACCAATTGGCCCCATCCACGACCGAACAAGATCGGATTCCACTAAAGAGAAATGCCAAAATTACAGATTTCCTACTCTCTAGCAATCCTATCTCGTACAGTTACAATAAAAGGACGAGTCACTATATATAGTATTCTCCACCTTAAACTCTAAGGACTTTAGGCCCAAAAACTTTTTTTGCCCAAACCAGACCCCCACACCAATCTGTCAAACTGGCTAATACATATTCAAAGCATACCAACGTAATAATTCTTGAAACTACATGTTATGAATAATTTTCAAATTAAGATTTGCAAATATTCAAGTAGGTAAAAAATATGAATAATGTATATTTAATTCGATCACTCAATACGTTTCTCAGGAAAAATAGTACCCTCCGTCACAACAAAAATTACATATTTTGAGTTTTAGAAGTCAATTGAACCAAATAATTTTTATTTATGTGTAGAAAAATCTGAAATAATAATAAATTAAAATTTTATGATAAATCCAACAACACATAACATAATAATAGTTTTACATATATAATAAAAAAATTAATGGTCGAAATTGGCTCAATTTGATTTTCAAAAGTCAAAATTTGTCGCTTTTTTATGAGATGAAGGTAGTATTTTGAATTTCACCACTTTTTTTTACGTTAGTAAATTTAAAATTCCATATCAATGCAATTTTTAAATATACATATTCTAGTACTCCATCTGTCTCATCCATTTCTGTAATTTAACTATTCATTTAATCAAAATTGCTTAACTTTGACCTCAAATTTGAATCGATGAATAAGTTAGGATATTGTCACATGTGATCTTGTTAGATTCGTAATAGCATGAATTTTTAAAATATCAATTTTTTATAGCTTTTATTTACACACAATTATAAATATTAATGATTAATTTTTTTATTCAACTGACGATAGTCAACTTGTGCATAATTAACTAGGACAAAGGGAGTAATAAATTTACGGAGTTGCTTCTTGCAGCCCCGATTTTACTCCTTGCAGGCTCAGTTTGAATGCAGAATGTCCAACTTACCCCTTATTATTGTTTTATAATTTGGTCCCTGAAGTATTTGGAAATTAATCAGCCAGTCCCCTGCTTTTGGATTTAGCATAGGGAGTTCATCTTCTTCCCTTTATGTCTTCGAGATCTCAACATCTATCCTCTTCTCGCCTTCGCCGTGTCTCTCCTTTCATCCGCCGTTGTCACTGCCCCGCGTATCTGTCCATTTCTCCTCCCCGAGTTCGGACCACTCCTGTCGCCCCTGTTCTGTCCGGCCCTAATTCGTGCCGCCACCGAGTCCTGGTCTATTATGAATTTGCGTCGCTCGTGTTCTGTTCCATTCTGTCCGAATTCATAATCTTAGAAGTGCTTAATCGGAAGGCAATTGACTTTTGGAATGTCTGATTTGGTTATGTAATGCTTGATATATAGAGGGTTAGATTAATTTTCTGGTTACAGGG
>JAUOBV010187881.1:0-12067 GCA_032360425.1 Rubia occidens
TAATCAATTTTATCAAAGTCTGTATTTTTAGAAAGAGAAAATCTTAGGAATTCATAAACAAATATATTTTTAAATTTAAATATTTTACTTCATAGGTTAAAACATGTACATTTTTTAATATGAAATTATAAGAGAAATTATATAAAAAGTAAAATATTTAACCTAAAAATAATTTATATACATTTAAAATTTTAGTGTTTAATTTAATAAATCCAGTGTATAAGTTAAAAATCATAGTAGATTGTCCACATCTTATGGAGAGGTCATCTATCATGGGACATACCCTTTCATAAGTTACAAAATGTTTGATTTTTTTTACATTGTCATTTATTTTGTATAAAAAGTATTATTTTTATTATTGTTATACTTTTTTAAACAATGTAATTTTGAAACTAAATAATATATCTTTTAATATAAATATTATATCATTTATATAATATTTTTATATTTTCACAATACAAATCACTAAAATAATAATTTTACAATTAGTTTTTAAAAAAGGGCAAATGAAGAAAAAAATTAGATTGGGTAGGGGTCGCGAGTGCAGACTCCAAAAGCAAGGACCCCAAAGATACAAATAATGATGTTGGCTCCCCATTTGGAAAGACCATAGGACTTGGAGAGACCATAGAAAAGCACCTTCCAAAATGCAATGGATCTCAAGCCGAGATTGTATATTGTTCGAGTTTGAACTTGAGTTCAACTAATATTGTTCGTTAATCTCGAGCTCAGTCTCAAACACGAGAATTTTACTTGTGATCGAATTAGAGCCAATATTTTACAGACTTAACCAAACTCGAGGCAAGGTCACACTCGAGATATTTCAAACTGCTCGACTTGTTTACCCTTGACATCATTTGCCTTCTTAATTTATACCTTGCAACTCCCTCTTTCTTCTTCTACTTTTGTAATATTGGATTCTTATAATAGTAGTCTCCTTTTTCTTTTCTTCCATACATTTAAGACTGCATTAATTTCTATAATTAAGGCTGCATTGATTCTTACAATTTTAACTTTTCAAGAGAATACATTGGAAACTAAAATTTTTTGAGCTATAAATATAAATTACATATTCAATTAAATTTTAAAGCTGATGTGGAATTTTGTGTGAATGACATGTTCCAAAAATCACCTCTTTTAATATCTACTATAGATATTTCAAATGGGGAGCAGTAAAAGAAACTTGATGGAATTATTTTTTTGGTAATACGAGTAGAACACACGGTTCTTGGTCTGTTATAATGGTGATGTACAATCTTCCTTCGTGGTTACCAATGAAATGAAAGTATGTATTGTTATTTATGATGATGTAAGGGCAAGAAAAAAAGGGTAATGATATAATATGTGTACCTTTCCCCATTGGTGGAATATTTGTTGGCTTTTTACGAGGTAGGTGCCCACACTCAGGGTTGTAGTGTGGACAGTTTTTTCACACTAGAAGCATTGCATTTTGCATCATCAATGATTCCATCGCATACGAAAATTTGTCGAAATACTTGGTGAAATGACCTTTACGTATCCAATTTGTGATAAGGAGACTTCATTTTGTCAATTGAAGCACAGTTGTAAAACCATCTATCAGGGTGACCAGAGGTTTCTCCGCAAGGGGAATCTATGGCGTTCCGTGAATAAGTGGTTTAATGAGGATGGTGAGGAAAGAGGGTCTCCGTTACCATTAATTGTGAAAATGTTTTTTGAAAAATTGAGGAATTTGTCGAACAAATTTGGGAAGAGGAAATGGAAAGAAACTTATGAAGGAAGTTGGAAGAGATGCTTCATATTTTAAAACTTATTTACTAGAAGCATTTAGACATTGCACATTGCCTTGGGCACATTGAAAAGAATGTGTGCGATTCATTGGTGGGGGAATTGTTGGATACCCTTTTAAAAGAAAAATATGGGCTGAAAAATCGCCTTGACCTTGTTGCAATGGTGATTAGGAAGAATATAGGGCCTCTGTCAAGTGGTGATGATTGTTATTTTCTCCTAGTTTCTATTCAATGTCTCAATCGAAGAAGAAATTGTACTGTGAGGCCCTTAGTAGTTTGAAGGTGTTGGGGGCATATTCGTGAGCGTACGCGTTAATACTCTAATGGTAAAGTATTGAAGATTGAATGAATAGAACAAGGAATACCTCAGTATTTATAGGAGTTGATCCCCGAGAGATTATTTAATCACATTAGGGTATATATTTACTTTTCTTGTATTAATAATTGGCTTACTGTAATTGAGCTACCATATATTTGATGTACTATAATTATACTTGGAATGAGGGTGTTATTTGGAGATATAATCAGACTAGGAGATTTTCTACTTGATTGTAGGTCTTCAGCCCAACAGAAAGTGTGATATGACCTTGACCTTAAGATTATATTAGTAGTATGGAGTTTGACTTGAAGGAGAGCTTTGGCTCTGACCCTTATCAATAGCTCCAATAAAGCTAAAAGTTTGAGCTTCGGTGAGAACTATCGATTCTCTCATGGCAAGCACTTAAAAGCTATGCATGATACAAATTCTAGAGTCTTTTTTCTTCAGAATAATTGTCAAACATTTGAACCATTTTGGCACTAGTGGAGGCTCTACGTGCCACGACCTTGATCATGGTGAAAGAGCTTTCCAAAAAAAGTGCACACATTTGCCAGTTTTTGAGGTTGTAATAATTGCCCACGTACTGAAAAAGTCCCTTAAGTAGATAAATACTTTTCCCTGCAACAACCAATTTTCAATTCTTTACTGGCAACTTCCTCAACTTTCTTTTTCAGCATCGCCTCTTCCTTTGTTGCAGATCTCCTTCTAGTGCATTCTGAAAAGTATTCTAGTAGGTCATATTTTTGTTTTTTGTGTCTCTTATCCAACAACGTCAGGGTTTTTCAACCACAACGTTGAATTTCATATTCGAGAAAATGAGGGCTATCCTTGCTATTTAAATTCAATTTCCTTGATTTTGCTGGTATTTCACCATGTTTAACCTTTGTCTTTTTCGACAGTAAGTTTTCTCACGCCTGATTTCTCTAATCCAGAAGGTGCAATGCCTCAGTTTCTAGTTTTCCATGTTCTAGAATTGTCATCTCGCAAGCATGATGGTTCTGCAGATGGAAGTTCAATCCCTTAGGATGTGAAGAATATTTGTTTGCCCATAGAAGAACCACCCCTGGTTGTGGCTTCCCTCTACTCTGAAACATACTCCCTCCGTCCTATTATAAATTTCTTATTTACTTTTTGAGAGTCAAATTTTAAAAACTTTGACCCTAAATATATATATTAATATATAAATAATAAAAAATATCTTGTGAGATATTGTTAGATTTGTCTTAATATCTATTTTCTTAATATCAATTTTTTACGCAGCAATATTATAGGTAACTAGAGATATCTACAGTCAAACATGCACATTGAAGACCGTGAAAAAGTAAATAAACAATTTAAAGTGGGACGGAGGGAGTATACCCTAGGGTATGTGTGTGTTTTTGCTCTTTATCGATCCCAAACTAACTTCCTCTTGTCTTCCTAGATCCTTTCTTACGTGCCCCAACAGTTTGTTCTGACATTGTCCAAGCATCTGAGTCCCACGTTACCGATTTGAGGATCCCCCTTCAATCGGAAAGGGGTTGAAGAGGGGTTTACTCAACACCTGTTCCACTCTTTTGTCCCACGAGAGTACTATTGAGGAACCCTGGATTTTTGTTGAGGTAAGGAACCAGACACAGTTTCTCCGGACATTATTTAATAAAGATGTTAAGACATAGGCCTTCCATAGTTTTTCTGAATATCGCCCTGCGTGCCAAGAATTACGGTGAGAACCAGGTTGTTGAGAAGCTTACCCCTACAGGGGGCTTATTGGTCCTTACATGTTTCCAGGTGTTGGACTGGCTCTAGAGCACGTGTGGTGGTCTGGAATCCAAAATGGAGCGATTCATCTTTCTTTCCTTGATCGGTTGAGAGATTCACTTTATCACTCCACTCCTCTTTCCTGAAACATATCATCCTTGGGTTCTAACGTGGATCCGCCCCTGTCCTTGGGTATATGCATGTTTTTCTTCTTTATGGATAACAAATTAACTTCCTTTTGTCTTCCTAGACCCTTTCTTACGTGACCCAACAATTTCTCCTGACATTCTCCAAGCAATTTAGGTTCGTGTTACCGATTTGAAGGCTGCCATTTAACCGAAAATGGATACTTCAGAAAGGTTGAAGAGGAGTTTGTTGACCACCTGTTCCCCTTTTTTCGCCCCACAAGAGTACTATAAGAGACCATGGCCTTTTGTTGAGGTAAGGAACTAGATGGAGCTTCTCCAGACATTCTTTGATAAGGATGTTAAGACACGAGCATCCCAGATTTTTTCCCCTAGAGATTGCCCAGCATCCAATGAATTATGGTTAGAATCAGATGGTTGAGAATTTTACCCCTACGCTCCCAGGGGGCTTCTTGGTCCCTATTGATAGTTGAAATAGGAGATTAGGGATTTTGGAGAAGAAGAGTATTCTTGAATGAGAAAAGTGTGTTCTTACAATGAAGAGGAGAAGATAATATAAAGGCTAAACTACCATAAAGAGACTAAACTACCCTTATACAATTATATGTTAACACATATATGTTTCCTCGTGTTAGACCTACTCTAGAGTTTGTGTGATGGTCTGAAATCCAAGATGAAGGGATTCATCTTCCTTTTCCTGATCAATTGTGGGATTCACTCTACTCATTGATAGTTGAAGAGGTAAAGGGACAAAACTTTGATGAATATCCTAATTGGAAGTTGCTTGTTCCTTCTCATCCGGATCCTGTTGAGATCAAAGGAAGTGAGGTGGTTGATTAGGAGACCATGTCTGGTAAAAGTGATCATTCATTGGGTGGTCCTATGGAGCTTGGTGAAGGGGGGCAATAAGGTATGTTTCTTTTACGGTCCCCGTCAAGTTCCCTGAATGAGAGCATGGTTTATTTTCGTTTTTGTAGAACCTATGTTTTGGCAAACCTTTAGGTGATTCAGTGGCTGGTTCTGGGTTGGATTCATTGAGAAACAACTCGGTAATGTGACCAAGGACCATCAATCGATCTTTTAATCTCTTCAAGATATTATCGGAGAGCTTGAAAAGGAAAATAATGAGCGTATATATGATCGTCAAAGGTTTGAGGAGCAAATTATCCACTTGTCAAGCTATTGGTTTCTTTCCGAAATGGCTCAAAAGTAGGTAATGATGGGTTCCAGGATAGATCTTCCTTCACCATCAACTACTCATCCTGACTAATTATTGGAGTTGATCATTGCTCCCCAGGAGTGAACCATTCAAAAGCTTAATGAAAATATCAAGGGACTTAATCAGGATCACCTGAACCTTCAGTCCAGGATTTATAATTCATTAATGAAGGGTTGAAGATGGAGATGGAGATGAAGAGGGAGAAGCAAACCATTGAGGATCAAACCACGACAAGAGTCATATTTCATCAATGCCTTAGGTTTTACAGTATTCTCTTCAGGCAAAGGGATGAACTAGAGATGATACAAGATGTGAGACCACGACTAGAGACTTTTCTTAGTGAACAAGGTCAAAACCTTTGAGAGGGTAACCCAGGTCTTCAATCGATGTATATTCATGCTAAGGATTGGCTCAGCTAGCTCGGACATGGGATTGAAGTTTCCCATCATTTACCTTCTAGCTCTGAACCTCCCATTCGTCAAAGATTGGAGTCACAAGCCGTGGATAGTCAAACCTTAGTAATCCGAGGTGGTAATTATGGGAAAGGGGCTAATATAACCAGTCATAAAGGCAATCGTCTTTGGTGATACCCTTTACATTTTTTCTTGTATCATCTATCATTTTTTTACAAAGAAATATAAAAAATGTAGCCATAAGATTCGCTGTGATATTTTGGAGGAGATAGTATACCTTGGAACCTTTGCCCTCCTTTATTAAGACTTTGTCTTTTGATTTGCTTTGTCCCTTAGTCTTGCTCGTGTTCTTCCATCTTAGGGAATTTCAGCACCCCATTTAGAGGAACCTACATATACAAGAAATTTTATCCTCTTGGGTGATTTTTGTCCCTTAGGGAGAGATTGTAGTATGAAAAACGTTCATCCACTTTAGGGAGTATATCATCTCGTGGGAAGAACTTGTGATATGAAGAACGTTTTTCCTCTTTAGGGATTTTTCATCCCGTAGGGAGAACTTGATAGCATAAGGTTGTTCATTCACTTTAGGGAGTCTTTCATCCCATAAGGAGATCTTGTAATGCACGGAATCGTCTTCTGGACAGACCCTATGAATCAGTTATCCTGTGATGGAATTTTATTCTTTTTTATTCCAGGAGATCGTCTTCCTGTGATGCATCTCTGTATTGTATATTATCCATCCTCTGGTGGGATTTCAGTATTTCAAAGACATCATATGTAATCTGAATGTAAACTGTATTTAAAATTTTGAGGCCCTAATGTTCCTCTTTAGGTGAACCAGTCCTGGTGCATCACGTTTAATGAGAGAGAAAACCCTTATTGTTCCTCTTGGGGTGAAGTTCTCCCTAGGCATAAAAAATAGAAGGTGTATTCAACATATAGCTCTTTTTTTGTTAAGGAAGTAACATCCTGTCTTTGGAACACGAGTTCATCATTTTAATGGTTATAGACTTTGGGGAGTTTGACCATTTCTTTACTAAAGATTGATGCTCAAGGATTCTTTCCCTTTCGCGATATCTTTCATCCTTTTCTGGTACTCTGGGTTCTCTCTACTTTATGTAGGTTCATACAAGCGAGGTATTGTACATGTGTTGTTTCAAAGTAAAACTCAAGCTTCCCTACGATAATAACCCAACTAATAGTAGTGATCATGTGGAGTACATGATCTTCCGTAGCAATTTCTATGGGAGAGTCTCTGAGCCAAAATAACATTCTTCATTGTCGTAGCTTCCCAGGATCAAGTTGACTCCTTTAATTGTGTTGAGCTCCTTTCCAGCTATCATCATGCAATATTGGGCCATCTCCTGATTGTCTCGCAGCCAAGAAACACCATTTTCCACTGGGAACTTTAACGCTTGATAATAAGGTGATCAAATAACCATCGCATGGTTCATCCACGCCAACTGAGTATAATGCCAGTGAATTTGCATAGCACTGTCTTGAGCTTGTCATTGTGTTGGATCGTTACAGGGGGGGTGACTAGACCGATCGATAATTTGACCCTACCCATGAACCTTGAAAAGGGATATATAGACTTCCACAATGCGTATCTTCTGATGCCTAATCGATTGAAGTTGGAAAATATAACTCCCCCTCCCCCGCTTCCATCATTGATGAAATATCTATAGACCAAGGAATTTCCTATGTATGTTGAAATAAACAAGGGATTGGAATGTGGAGTGGTGTTAGGGAATGATTTAGCGTCAGAGAAGGCAATGGTTTCTTTTGGACCAGATGCCTTGTTCTTGGGCTTCTTTGGTGGCTTGGATCGCGTCTGGTTCTTCATTAAGGTATTTGAAAATCTTCAACGATGATTCAATTGATTATGTTAACCACTTTGCCATTGGTGGGAACCAGTTTTTTGCCTTTGGCAGAATGTCGATCCTTGTCCATGTTAAGGCGTTGGTTTTTCCTTTGTTCCTGTTTCTTTTCTCTTCACTTGGGGTTGGAGTGATTACGACTTTGATTTTTTTCCTTTGGGTGATCCTCCTTATTAGGATGGTCAATACATTCTTAAAACATTCCCTGAGAAAGGAACTTCTCAATCATTGCCTTCAGCTAGTAACAATGGTCCATGTCATGTCCCCCGTCTTTATGTTAATCGCATAATCTTGTTGATGTCCTTCTCCCAGGGTTATTTTGTTGCATGTTGATGGCTAAGATGTTGGCCCTAGATATATTCAAAGGAGTATATGAATCAAATCATGCACTGGGAGTGTCCGAGCCTTTCATGTGTTTCGATGATATATCTCTTTGATTGGTTTAGTTGGTACCTCTCTTCCGTTTAGTGGCGTATCTCTCCATGATAGCTTGAAGTTGTTGCATGGTATTCGAAGTGTTCGCCACTAGCTTCTCGTACAACTTTTCACGGGTTATGTCGTTCATGTACCCTAAGATAACGATGGTACAGTTTTTCAACAACATATAATCTTTTCTGTGTAGCGCATGTAGAAGGCCACAATTGATTCATTAGGCTTCTATTCCAAAACTGAGAACCCTAAAACTGAACCCACACTAATCCTAGTAGATGATCGATCTAAAATCTTGAAATTCAATTTTCATCGACAACGACATTGCCTCAATTGAAACTGATATGACAGTGGAGAACCTTGATTCTCTCTAACTCAACAAGTTTCACAACTATAGAGTCAACTTGGGTCATCACATATCACATATTAGTGGCCACTACCAACTGTCAATGGTAGTGGTGATGTGATGGTGGTGGTTCAATGTTGGTTTTAGATTGGGGTAGTTATTCAGTGCTGAGTGTGGTGTGAACGGTGGTGCGAAATTGGTATTGTTGGTGTGGTAGTCGACGATGATGTTGGTGTGGTTATTGGTGGTGTTGCAATGGTGGTATAGGTGGAGCAGTGGTGGGTGGATGAGGTAGAATAAGGGTTGTGAAACGATGGGTATGTGGATGAGGAAGATGGAAGAAAAGTAGAGAATATAAAAAGGAAAATGATGGAGATGGGGAGGGATGAAATGGCTAATTTACCCCTGAGAATTAGGGTTAACTAACGGAAATTATAAAGAAATCAACCCTGGACCCAAAAATTACGTTTCAGAAATGTTATGACAACTTTTGTGAACAAATTTTCAGGGCCTAAAAACATCATTTTTTACTATGTTAGTAGCAAAAAATAATTTAGTCTAATAACTTTATAGTACGGTTAAGAGAATAAGCAGATGGAAACTAGTGCTGCTGTTAAGATTCAACAGTTCCATCACTTTTACATCCATATTTATTTATTTATTTCGCAATAGCCTTCTACATAACATTTTCGAAAACTTGTACTTAAATTTGAAATAACAAAGGAGACTTAAAAGTTATTAACTCTATATAGTAAATAGATCTTCAGAGGTCAAACAAAAGAGTACCTTAATTCCCATCACTACTCACAAGTTAAAAGTCATGCTTTCAGTCTATACACACAAAATCGACACTATATATAACATTATAATGGGTTAGGGGTTTACCACGAATCTTATTCTCCATCAAAACTTACAATTACACTTAAAAGTAAGTTTTTTATTAAATTAAAATGTAGCATCCCATTTTTATGAGTCCAACTTCCATACTCTAATTTTGAACAAAGAGTTCATTGTATATCTTTTATAAAATCAACTCCAAAACACCTATAAAAAGTGGTTTTAACTTTTTAAACTTTTTTTTTCCAAAAACCCTTCCTATTATTATACTCTACACAAAACAACAAACATTTTCACTCACATGTCTAGCTGGTTGGAGGGAATTGAGTGTCATTGTAATGTGGAGTTGTGGGGTTTTGCTGCCCTTTGGATTGCCAACAACCATCTTCATCTTCATCTTCATCTTCATCTTCATCTTCAACCCTCAATCCAAATCTACATTGGCTTTCCCAAATTAATACTTAATAATAATCAATGTTTCAATTTTCTGCAAAACTACTCATACTCCCTCCGTTTCTTTAACAATGACACACTTTCTTTTTTGGGTTGTTTCTTTTATATTGGCACACTTTCCATTTTTGGTAAGATTCCTTCAATTTTATCCACTCATTCTATTTTTTACCTTCTACATTCAATTTCATCCACTCATTTTCTTCTGCTAAATCCAAGCACCTACACCTAGTGTACCATTGTTAAAGAAACGGAGGGAGTATTTTTCTTAGTTGTTAAATGCAAGTGCATTGCCACATCCCACATGCACTGTTGACTTCATCATGATCTAATCTGTCAAGGTTTCCTCTGCAATGCACCTCCAAGGTTTAAATTAGTTTTCTAAAAGGTTTTAGAAATAAAACTATTAGGACGGTTGTAACTGGTAACATCAATTTTTGCTAATTATATTTTAAAGAATGTGACGAATCAGAGGCAGATCTAGTATATGGGCAAAGGTGGCAATTGCCACCCAATTTTTTTTAAATTTATGTACTAAAATTTAATATTTATGATTTTGCTCCACCACTTTTAAAAAAATACAGTTAGTACCTAAGAAATTTATAATTTACCTCCCTCCTCTTCAAATCCTGGATCCGCCTCTGTGACGAATCTAAGAAAATTGTGTGATAATACTCTAATTTATATCAATAAAAAAACTAGAGTAACGTTTTTTTTACTAGTAAAAGTTAAAAGTGGAAAAATTAAAGAGGCTAGTCCGCAATAAATAAGTGAAAAAGCTAGCTTGATAAAGTACAAAGTACTAAGTAAACAAATGGAGTAGTAGCATAGGGTGATCAAGGAATAATCATGTATAGCGTGTATGGATGATGCTTTAGTGCCGCAAGAGATTAAATTATTGGACTCCTTTCGGCTAATTAACGTTGTTTCATGAAAACTAATGTCAAGCCAGAGTTTTTTGCGGTTGAAGATCGCAACGATCAGCGGACGATAGCAACAACGAAACGAAAGCAAAAGTAGGGTGGCAACAATCTACGGCAGCAAATAGCTGCGGGTAGCTGTGAGAAAGTCGTTGACTCTGGTCGAAATTAGGGTTTCAGAATCTTTCCTATGATACCATGTAAAATATAATCGGTTAATTTATGAGCATTGATCTCATCAATGACACATGTTTAATCAATGACAAAATCTTGTATAAAACCGTCTCACAATGAGACCAGAGATAAAATTGAAAAGAATTTAGCATGGAGTTTCCAATTGAAGTTTTAAAAGTTCAAGGGTTGGGTGTGTAATTTTGTTATTTTACTTTTAAATTCAGGTATAAATAATAAACTTTCCTTCTTCCTTTCTAAACTTCCCCTCAAAAAAACCATTTCTTAATCCTCGTTTCTGCAACTGCTCTCCCGCTCTCTTCAAGCTCTCAAATCTCAACCGTACAACCACTCATTTCCTTCGATTTAACCGCACATTTTCTTGATTTTCTTCTAGATTTTTTGGGCGCAGTTATTTGAATGGAATGCAGGGAAGTTGCGCTAAGTTTTTCAGCAAAAATTCCGATATTAGCTTCAATTTTCGGTGATCTACGACCTTCATGTTGTGCTTAGCTGCAAAGGTAAAGTCTCTGCTCTGCTTTTATATGCGTGTTTTATTATTTTCTTCTATTTGTTTGAGTTTTTTGGTGCTTGTGCTATTCTATGCTTCATGTAGGTTTTCCAGAGTATTAATTGGGCTTATTTTATGGTTTTCGTTGATGATGTAGTTGAATCTTCCATTATTGTGTTTTCTATTTGATGTTTCTTGGGTTTATATTTTTCATTGTGTTAATATTTGGGGACTACTCTGTTTTGTTGTGTTTGGCGAAGAGTTCTTGGGAATTTCATGTTTCAATAGTTGTGTACGATGTTATTCGAGTATGATTGTTTGGATTTTGCATTGATTTCGTTTCTATTTTGATTGTGTGTGATATTTTGGGATTTGTTACTATTTTTGCTTTTTTGTGTTGTTGTTACTATTTCTTAGATGTCTAAGAAGTTGCCCACTGATGTTGGAATCAAGAAAGAAGGTGGATCTATAAGTTTTATTCTTTTTCAGTTGTGATGTTTTAGATACTGTTATTGATATTTTTGGTTATGTTTTTATGTTTCATATTTAAAATTTAATTATTGTTATCTGTGTTGGTGTGATGTTTTAATTTCACTGTTTAATGCATTGGTGTTTTCATGTTTAAGTATGCAATTGATGTTCAATTTTGTTGTTTTGAATTTTTAGTGTGTGTTGTTGATATTTTTAAATTTTGAGATTATTTTTTAAAATACTGTATGTGATGTTTCTTTATTTTGTGCCCATTTTGTGGTTGTTTTTTTACTAAATTGTTTTTTCTTCCCCAACATATGTCGCAATACCATCTTTTGGTTTCTGATGCCAATACACCGTACATTCGGTAACCAACAAATACAAAATAATTTTTTTGGTCCCCAAAGGTGATTTTCAGGTTAAGCTAACAGAAAAATTGGCCTGAA
>JAUOBV010188089.1:0-12066 GCA_032360425.1 Rubia occidens
GGAAATATTTTCCAGATGTTAGAGGATGGATTGAGCATACTGAGTAAGAGATATGTTCTAAGAGTGCATAAAATTAAATGTAATTAATATAAAATTACGGTTTGATACAATATTAAGTTTTAGAGGGGGAGAGGGAGAGGGAGAGGGAGGAGGGAGAATAATAAATATATATTTTTATGATTGTAACTAATGCAATTATAGTGATAGAGATAATGTATTTTTAAATTGAAAGTATAGATTTGATCTCGAAAATAACCATAAAATTTAAGCCTCGGGCAAAAAAAACTAACAACTCACTCAGACCTTTATTCTTCGTCTGATAGGCACTAAATCATAAATGATTAGGGTGAAAATAGTAGTATTATAAGATTAAATTAAACTAATTATTATCAAACTAAAATTTATTGAAATGAATAGGGTCTAAATTAGTGTACTTTTCAATATAACTAAAGTTGTCAATTTAGTTTAAATTAGGCGAAAATAACATGACCTTTTTCTTTTTGACAAATGAAAATAAGTGATTCTTTTAGTCAAAATTTATTTATCTTATACGGTTCATATTTCTCATCCCAGAGCATATTGTACTAATCTATCAACCGAGAATATTAATGGCTTTTTATAAAATTGACTTTCCATTTTCGGTAAAATGACACTATTTTTTATTTTACCTTAATACAAATTATTTTAATTATAAATTCATTGCTTTAAATATAATTATACTCCCTCCATTTTTCTATTTGTGACACATTTACCTTATTGGAATGTTTCTTTTTAAATGGCATACTTTACATTTTTTGCAAGATTCTTTCAATTTCATCTACGCATTCTACTTTTTACTTTCTACATTCAATTTCATCCCCTCTTTTTTTTCCACCTAAATCCAAACACATATACTTATGATACCACAAATAAATAAACGAAGGGAGTATTACATTAGTTTTTCTTCTTCAAAATTTGGCTGGGTTAACACGATCCAATTTCAATAATTGCAATACGTATATATAACTTTCAACTGCATATTTCAGTGTGATTATTTTTTTCACAAATAATAAACAGTTTAGTATCAATCTAGACTATATTCATTTGTGTCAATGGCCAAACATTTCCGTATATGTGTATTAGATTATATTTTTAGTACAATTATACAGAAGAATGACTTTTTATTTTAGACTTTTTACTGATTGTTTGATTTTTCACCAATAATCAAGATAAAAAAGTACTTTTATCTCTATATTATTTTAAGTAAATGAAGGAAAACATATTTCTACCTCGAATAAAAAATTGAGATAAAAAATTTATCTCGGTTATAACGTGACCAACCGGGTTGACAAAGCTTTGTGCAGCCCTATCGATGATGTCGTGGGTTCCATCGACCGAGAATAAAACCAACCGACGTTGGTTATACATTCAAATGATGAGTAACAAAATATATCATCGAGCTAAAAAATGGATTTCATGATTTAAAATGATTGATATGTGTATGAATTTCAAGTGAAAGTAAAATAAAAATTGATTTCATGTTTTAAATTCATTTAAATTAATGAATTTCAAATCGAAGTAAATTTTTTGGGATAGACTGTCTTTCCATAGGCATATAGAAATATGTGGTTGAATTATCATTATAAAAAGGTAAAAGATTTTAATTGAAATCTTAAAATTTTATTGTGCAACATGCAGTAGTTATAATTTTATGGTCCGATTAATGCAACCCATTTTTTTTTATTTTCTTCTAATTTGTCATATTTGGTTCAGATTTTAGATTGAGTTTCAATATCCACAACCAAACCAAAAATTATATTCAAAATCAATTTAATCACTTCGATTATCCATAAATCATATATATCTATAGTATATATTAAAATAGGTCATTCTAGTCACATGGCATGCACAGATAATTCCACACCAAGTTCAAAAAATTAATTGAAAATGTAATGTCTTTTAAAGTCAATTTCCCTATTTTCAGTGCATTTCTCATCAATGCTCTTCCAATATTTTAATGTCCTGAGTTTACCGGTACCGGGCCCCATGTGCGGGCTTATGGGCTGTGGCAGGGGTCCCTTGTGCGCACCGAGTATGGCCGGCCAACGATCCTGGCGCTGGGCTACCGTGAATTTACCTCCTCCACCAAGACCTGTGGTGTCAGGCAGGTGGGGGCGCTGCGGGCGAGCGTCATCGTCTTTTGCTCCAATGAAAGAGCAAGATATTGGACAAGTATCATTATCCAAATTTACTGCTCGCTAAGTATTTTTAGTCCATAAATTTATCATATTCCCATAATGTCATGGCATGACAGCTTTCCTAATACAACTACAGAGACGTTTTCCTTCCCTTCCTTAATCCCACACTAATCATACTCAATTCTCCCCGCCGTTCCCGCTGCCACCCAAAAAAAGCCTCAATTTTTCCAATCCAATCTAAGCGCTTAAAACCTTGAACCCTCGGTTCTTTCATAAAAAGTCCCTAGATTTGTTTAATTTCTCTAATTTCACTAGAATTGTTTGCTTAATTTCGCTAGATTTATTTGTTGCTTTTCGTTATTTTATTTATTTGTTTAGTTTAATTATTATGAGTAGCTAATTTACCTATCGGCATGGAATAACAAGCATTAGTTTATGAATCATGAGGTCTAATTGTTTACAGTTGATCCTTATGTGTTCTTGATTGTTCTTGGTTTGATTTATTCTTAATATATTTAAGTCTCGCCAACTTGAATATTGTTAGTATATTTCTATCTAATTCCACCAATACGTAATCGTTGGAAATGGTTAGTAAGTAGCGAATTCTTGTGAAAAACAACTAACTAACTAAGACTGTAATAGCAAGATGGTGCGTTACTGTTTGCTTTTACTTTGGTAATTGCTATATCAGGTTCTTTTCATTCTTAATGCTATCGAGGTGTGTAGCTGGTTTAACAAATACTTTCCAGGGGCATCTTGGTAAGAGAAGTAATTGATTAATTATAATTGATCAATTGTGGACAAGGCAAAAAAGAATTGGGGAGGTTAAGCGTACCTACTTTCTTATAAATGATAGATACGTAAGTATTGATTTATCATTGCGTCTATGATCGATATTTAACTAATGTGAGTTATTTCTAGCCGATTACATTCATTTATATTTTCTAGATTTTTTATATTGTTAGTTTTCATTTTATTTCATATTTGATAGTATTAGTTATTTGCATTATTAGTTTTAGATAAAATCTTAAAAATTAAGGCATGGTGGCTACACTAAAATTTCTCTATATTAGTAGGTATTATTTATAGTCATTGCTCCGTTTCTCGTGGGACCGACTCCGCTTACTACTTTGCCAATTTCATCATGAGAGTTTGTAGATTTATTTTGGTGAGTAAAACGACGTTCACCACCCGGTCCCAGATCTGCAACAACTGCGACAAGAAGTTGATGTCTTTTACATGCACCACCGTAAGAGAGTGGACCAATATTCAACCAATATATATATACACCAAAACAAACAAAACCCAGATGAAATCACGGAATAAATTACCTGAATAAAGCAATTATGGAAGAACAACAACAAGGGTGTGATGGTAAGTGAGGACGACAGTTAAGTGAGGTGAAGCGACGGTAAGTGAGGACGGCGGCAGGGAAGAGAAGCGATGGAAACCGTAGGAGATGGTGGGCGGGAAGAAGATGGAGAGGGGGTTTGTCGCCAGGAGGTTTCGCAACAAGGGAGGGGGCTTCGCATGTGTTGTGATTTGTCATCACCGTTGCAGGAAATGGTGGTCGGCGATTTGGTGTGGCCATTTTGACGAATAATATGGGCGGGCGGGTTTTTAATTGAGTTTTGGGATTAAAATTGTGAAGATATAGGGAAGAGGGTTGGGTAAAGATTTTGTGAATTTTGATTTGGGGTGTGAAGGATCCAGTTTTCTGAAAGTATTAAATGATTTTTTGACCGATTATAAAGTGTCCCATTTAAAGTTTCTGACCGACGACTAAAATCGTTGATAAATTTTTTTACGTAAATAACTAATGAGGAGGTCAAAATATTTTGGATGTTTGAAAAAAAAAGTTGAAATGCATTCATACCCTAATTTGTGTATATGTTACTTGAGGATCCGATGACTCAACATACATAACTAGAAATATGGAAAATGTTCCATTAGCCCACGTTAAAGCCCACTATTTCTCATAACTCACCTCTACCCGTCACCACCCATTCTACCATTTCCTCTTCTCTATCACCCCTCACCCCCCTAACCCTCCACAAAAAAATCCTCACCACATATGACAATATGTCCTCCTCCGACGAGTTCTTTTTTTAAAATTCTTTTCAATCCCTTTTGGAAGAGCACATTTTGGCCATGGAAACGTCTCTCTACAGCGCCGACATCTCGTAATTATGCAAAGGAATTTCTCGTCACCTCCTATAGAGATTGTGTGGCGCATGGTTGGGGTTGAATGAGGGTTACTACGGTAATCGTGTGGTGTGTGTTTGGAAACATCATCCCAACACCTTCTTACCTTAGCCCATCTCAAATTGCTCCCTGTTCGAACACTTTCTGAGAGGATGATACTCTCCTCCACTATCAGAGCCATCCTCATCATCCACTTCCTCATTATTGCCTACATCTTCGAACTCTCCTGATTTGATCTCAGAACCACCATTACTGTACCGTTAAATCTATCTTGCCTCCTCTTCCAATATTGCCCCATCCTTTGATTCTTCAACATAAGATTTTTCGAAGTTCATTGCGGCGGTTCCATCTTTGTTCAATGTTTCCTAAGATTTTAACTTGTTGCCTTTGCTGCACTCTGCCTGCCCAACAACTCCATCACCGCAGGTGAGGTGTACAACTTCACCAAAAACCTCCACAACTTTATCTCCTTCACATGCCTTGAAAATATTAATAACATCCTCCTCGGTGCACAATAATACCTTATCCGACCACGGATACCAATAGCTCAATCTCATTTCTTTGCTATTCCACAACTCAGGATCACCCAAAAAGTATTCGGTGAAGTTTGACTTCAATACCACCAATGAGTAGCGATCTAGATCTATCTCATCCAATGCATTCCACCTATCACCATGACCATGACGAAGTGGGATGGGGTAGCATCGAAATCATCCTGCACATAACACATAAAAAATATCACAACACATTCAAAACTAAAAAATAAAAGCTCAAAGCAAAACACAATAATAACATCACCATTACAGTATGCAAATAGCAACATCACCTTTATCAAAGTTGATACAAAATCAAATACACCACCACCCCCGTTCTTAGCAACAAACAAACCAAAACCCTGGGTCGTTCAAAGCAAACATTACATTCTGTCACACTAACATAAAATGCAAAAATGATGCTAGCGCAAACCAAATGGATATCAACATCCCTCAACACCCCAAAATCAATAATTTCGGAAACCAAGTTCACTAACCTAGAAAACCCTTTCAAACCTACCCTCACACCCACAATTTCGCCCCAAATGAAACAAAAAAACAACATTCACTACTCCTTGACTAAGTATCAATGTTGCATATTGTGGGTGTATTTAATTGGGCTTACCAATTTTCAAGTTAGCCTTTGTATTGTTTGAAATGCCACTGCCAGCGGCGCTCATCTTCTATCGCCCAATGGGATTTTTGTGCCTATGCTTTAGCGGCGACAACAATCCGGATCTTCGTCGTGAGAGAACGATCGTGAGAGGTTGGATGCAATAGGTGGTGCTTACTTTTTGCGTTGGGAGAGACGAACCGGTTGAGCGGGAAAAGAGGAAAAAATGAGAATAAAGGAAAATGGGGGGGAAAGGGTAATAAGCATTGAGGGTATTATCATTTTTCCGGTTTTTTTTCTTTTTCAAAGGGATATAATGTTCATTTTATAGAATTTCAGCCAAATTGGTCGTTAACATGGTTAGATTTGGAGTTTCGACCAATTATAATGTTAGATTTGCACTTTCAGATATTATATGGTAAGATTGAAACTTTCGACCTAAACATAGGATTATTTTAGCATTTGTATCTTATATTTCCCAAACTCATTGATCACTAATAACTTTAGTTTTTCATACTATTATCTCATATAAGATTGATATTTTTAAAAATATATGTTACAGAAAATCTAACAATATCTTCAATGATAAGTACTACTATTACCTATATAACAATTGAAATTTATAATCAAGAAGTTTACAAGTTGAACAATAGAGATCGTGATTTGGTTCAAATGGTGTTGCAATACAATCTCTCTGCATAGTGGTCATGATTTTCACGGGAAGTGAGTTAATCTCTCGATGACAATATTTTCATTTTTTATTGGATCTGTAATATTTAGTAATACAGACAATTAGCCTGATTGACTTGTAATTTAGATATCCGTGCAATATATTGCTTGAGGCTAATTGAGTTGAATGTCAATTCCACTTATCTGTCGTTGGGCGTTTATCCATCATCTTTAAATGATTATTTTTTAAAAAAATTCAAAAAATAAGATTGTACATTAATTGACATAATTTCTATAAAAAAAATTCCATAAACTTTTCTTGGAGTAAAACTTCAAATTTTGCAAATATTTTAAACAATTAATGAAGCAACATTTATTTTTCAAAAATAAAGAAAAATGTGTTTTTATTCCCCCAATTCTTTAATAAGTAAATATAATTCCCAGTTTTTTGAAAAGTGCAAATATACTCCTAGTCTCACCTGAACATTTAGTCAAAATTGACTCATATGTAATGACAGATTTACCCTTTTAACTACAATATATTACCCTGCTACAATTTGAAACTTATGCTTTTATATCCCCCAGTTCTTTGATAAGTGCAAATATAACCCCCGATTTTCAAAACTACAAATATTGCCATGTTGGTATCCCAGACAGACCAGCACCACGTAATTAGTGCCCTAATGCCGCAGTAACTCAACCTCCATGGCCGCCATGACATCGGCAGAGTGTCTCCACTCATATTCACGCGACTTAATTACTTGTTCACTCACTCTCCCCTCGCTATCAAGGTACTTCACTCACTGCACACATTGCATGATTCTCACCTCTCTGCACACATTGCTAAGCTTAAAAAAAATCAAAGACCATATAACAGAAGATTTTTTCTCTCCAGGTGGAGCAGATGTGGTCTAAATGTAGGATCAACGAGTTGAATGATCGTCTTCACTGTTTATTCTTTCCTGCCTCAATTATATCAAATGTTAGCGATCTGTTTTGCAATGTTGTTCCACTACTTTTGTGTGTGTGTGTTTTTTTTTGCTGTTTTCATTGAGTATCTTGATTTTGTTTTGGGACATAGTATATGATGCACTGTATCCATTGGCACCTCAGGATGTGATTAGTTCGATTGCATGTTTACTTTGAAGGTTTAGCTACGAGGTTGTGTTATGTTTTTGAGCTAATTTGTTTCTTTATTGTTAGTTTTTCGCATTCAATTGGAACTAGTTAGGAATGCAATGATTGAATACATTTATGACTATTGATAATTTTTTATTCATTATTTGCATTTTATTATTTGTATTTTGTGTGTGCGGTATTTGTTTTATGTTCAAATTTCACTTTCGTGATATTTGCGAGAAAAGAATTGAGTACGCCTACATAAATGAGGGTTGATGGTAATCCTAGGGATATCAAGGCAATTGCAGCAAATGTTTTCGTTTTCAGCCATGGAGATGATGACGACGATTACGAAAGCAAATAAATCTTGGTGTTTTGACAGTAGGTGTCATTGAGTTAGTTGATACATTGGTTAGTTGAACCATAATTCTAACAAAGTAGTTATGGAGAAATGTTTTTTGTCCAGTGATAAATACAATAGACGTTTCAGGCTCTTTGTATAGTTGTTCTTTTTTCTATTTGTGCTTCTATTTTTTTTCCTGGACTAGAAATTACTTATAACGTGACAATTAGTACTTCAAAAAAGTGCTAATCCAACCCCCCTATAAAATAAGTGCAAATATAACTCTGAAATTGTTATTTATATTCAGATGATGGAGCACATTTTAGGGGTAAAATTGTGCAAAATTATATTATAAATATACTAAGGGGCTGTTTGGTTTGGGGGAATCAGAATGGGGAAAGGGAATAAAGCGTAATGAATCCATTACTTAATGTTTGGTTGGTATTTTTATTCATTCCCTTTTCCTTTTTTACGGTTTGGGATTCTCCCAATTCGGTGAATCACGGTTCTCTACCTCACTTTGGATTCCCATATTTATTGTTTCGTTTTCGAAAAGTAAAAACTATTTTACTCACATATTTTTTAATCGTAAATGTTTCAACTTCTTAAATAGTGAAGATTCTTGGAAAAATGTGTAGTATGTTTACTGTTATTTAAAATTTTAGTCTCATACAAAAATGAATTGGGAGAAAATTAATCATATATATTGCTATATTTTAAGAGAATAAATTAATTAAATAGTATTGATATATTTCAACTTACATTTATTATATACAAATAAATTTAATAACACTAATGAAAAATGGTATCATAGTTTTTTAGAGTTGTACATGGGTTGAATATTACTAAAACTATAGTTTTCTTATTAACTAAAATATAATAATAAATAATATTATTTTACAATATGTGCTAAAATTTATTATTAAAATAAAAATTATAATATTTTGATTATTATTGCAATAAAATATTATTATATTATTTTTCAAGTTGCATATGAGTCGAATTTAAATAAAAATATATGAAAAATCATATTATTATTTAACTTTATAGTTTGAAGAATAGTTGTATTATATAAATACACTATTTTTATATAAATAATATTATTTTATAATTTTATAAAATAAATATTAATAAATTAAGTAGTAATATATGCTTTAATTTAAATAAATTTAAGTTAAAAAATTAATAGCATACATAATATAGTAAATTTCCCTTTTTAGTTGCATATGGGTCGAATATTAATAAAATTGATAGTACTATTATTTTCATAAAAAATATTATTATTTCATAATTTATACTATAAATAATAATTAATATATTTTTAAAAAATTGTAACAATTTTTGATATATAAATGAAGACCGAACAAAACAGTTTTGACCCCTTACTCTGAGCCATTTATATCACAAAATTAAAACAAGATTAAAAAACGAACTTTGAGATGGCAATAACACTAGAACTTAAGTTTCCTAAATTTGTCTTATCGTCTCCATTCTTCTTCAGTTTTAATTTGAAAGGCTATTGTCTCGGCCTTCAAATTGTCACCCCCAAATACTCAGCTATTCCTTTCACTCCAAATCTTGTACATACCTGCAACTAGAAGGGCTAATTTCATACCTTTCTTTCTCCTCACCAAAACAAACAATGCCTTCTTCAACTCTCTTATGCTGCAAAATTTTGGCAGTGTAAACCTGCTCCATAAGTCCTTCCCAAAGTAGCAATCAATGAATAAGTGATGAGCACTTTCATGTTGATCACTAGTACAAAAAGATTTTTTTTCACCTGTCAGAATTCCAAATCTGCATTCAGAACCCTGATGACCATACACCGTACATTCAGAGCATATGACAGGTTTCCATTCATAAACTACCTCCTGTTGAATGGTGATTTTTCTCTCATTCATATACAACACTTTTTTTTCCAGGAATTGTCTCTCCAATTTTACTTCTAGCTTAATTCTAGCATAAGCTAATCTTTCCTTTTCAATAGTGGCTCTATCCATGCAAATAGGCTTACCAAGAGGACTGGCTATTTTATTGATAGATTTAGGTTTCCAGTAAATCAATGGAAGATTAGGGAGTTGTATCCAGACAGGCACCGTATTAGGCTCATTCAAGTCTAAATTCCTATCCCATTTTTTCACAATCACAGGCTTCCCAAAAAAAATCAACATGCCCATTTCGACAATATCATCACAGAAAACATTAGAACACAATTTCACCATAAAACATTAGAACACAATTTCACCATAAAACACTCTTATGTAGTTGGCATATTTTCACTATTTTCTTTCCCCAGATTCTAAGAAAAAAACCCTCAAATACCTTGAATGGGGGGATTACATCCCATTGTTTTGCAGACAACACAACTTTCCCAGAGTTTAGCCCATTCTTCTACATATTCCTCCGTGATTTCTCCCAACTCCATACCATCGATGTTTATTGTTTCATATTGTCAGACTTCCTGCAAATTTTCAAAAAGAGATACCCAATTTTGTGATTCCTCCACTTCAACTCTATCGCCCCATGATAGCCTCTTGCCTTCCGCCTTCTTTTCAGCACTTTCCCCCAAATTTGCTAGTGATTGAACACCCATAGCTTTCCTCCTAATTCTTCTCCATCCGCCTTCTGAACCTGAGATACTCCAAATTCGATCGTTCTCTCCTCCTTAGTTTCTTCTCTGAAGGGATGCCCAGCTAGTTTCTTTGGCTTCATACCTCGCTTATTACCCGATCTACTCATATTGGCAATGAGACCGCCGATCAAGAATACCGATGAGGATGGAATTTTACATACTGTCGCACTGAAATCGCCCACAGTCGTTAATACCACCTGAATGTTTATTTTAATTTATTATATAAATAATTTGATTTATTGTTTTGGTTGATTAATCTAGTTCCATGTTGTTAAGGTAGTTTATTTGATTAACATATATATTACATTGAGTTGTTAAAATGCATTTTATTAGAAATCAAAGTTTGTTTCTTCTTTTTGAACCAAACAAGTACAAAGGGAATGAAAGTTTACTTGATTCCTTTTCCATTGTTGAACCAAACAGTTTGATAAATCTAGTATCATTCCTTACTATTCTTTTCCTTTCCATTTCCTGAATCCATTAATCTGGGTGAAGCAGATCCTTGTAACCAGCGGGTTGCGCCATATAAATTAGAGCATCAAGAACACCATTTAGGAAGACATCTTAACATCTAGCTGATGAAGAGGACAAGAGCGCATCGTAGTAATAGCTAAAATAGTACGAACTATGGATGCTTTGTCCACTCGACTGAAGGTGTGGCCAAAGTCAAAACCCAGAATTTGTGAGAAAGACTACACCATAAGCCTAGCTTTATGACACTCTATAGTGTCATCTAGTCGATAAACCCATTTGGAGCCAACAATGTTGGCATTCAAAGGTCGAGGCACCAGATCCCAAGTGTGCTGGCCACGAAAAGCTACCATATCGTCATCCATGGAAGAATCTGTAGGCTCAGACTGAGCAAGTAAAGCAGCAGTAAGACCATGAGTGATAATGTCTGAATAATCCATGCGCTGAATAACACCAGTAGCCGACCTAGTAGTCATCCGATGAGTGTGAGGTTGAGGTGGAAATACCGGAGAAGCAATCGTGATCGGAAAAGTGGCCGACGAGCTAGGTGGGCTGGTCGGCAAACCAGGTGAGATGGTCAATGGCGAGATAGATGGAGTAGGATGCATAGGAGCGGCCACTGGATGGTTTGAATTGGCAGAGCAGACAGAACATGGTGCCATAGTCGGGGAGGATAATAGCATCGATGAGCCAGGAGGGCTAGCAACCAAAGTGACAAGCTGAGCGGGAAGAGATGTCACCATGGAAGAAGTAGGAATATCAATTGATGCATCAGCAAGATCCAAAAAAGTAGAGACACTCAAAGAGAACAGAGATACTGAAGTGGAACCATCGGCATAAGGGAAAGAAGTGTCCTCAAACCGAACATGTTTGGTGACATATATCTTTCCAGACGTATGATCCAAACATCGATATTTCTTGTACTGGAAGTTGTACCCAAGAAAGACACATGAAAAATTGCGAGGAGCGAGTTTGTGAGTTGCATATGGACGAAGATAAGGGTACACACGATAACCAAATGCATGGAAGTTTATGTATATAGGAACTCGGCCATTAATAATTTCATATGGTGATCGTCCACCAAGAACAGGAGTGGGCAGCCGATTTATTGTATAAGCAGCTGCAGCAAAGGCATGATGCTAGTAAGAGAGAGGAAAATGATAGTGGTATAACAGAGACAGGCTCATCTCAGCAATGTGGTGGTGCTTGCGCTCAGCCCGAGCGTTTTGCTCAGGAGTATACGGGCAAGAAATCTGATGGTGAATGCCCTTTGTCTGAAAGTGAGAGCGTAAACGACCATTTAC
>JAUOBV010188192.1:0-12066 GCA_032360425.1 Rubia occidens
ACGGACTATAAAATTTTATTTTTTGAAAACTACATGTTACGGAGAATCCAAAGACATCACACATGAAGTGTGTTATTGTGTGCAATTAAAGTTATTGATGGTCAAACATGTCTTGAAAATTTTTGCAGTCAAAAGGGGCCAATGTTAGAAAAGCAGAGAGTACATTGATTGAGAATATAATCTATATATACGCATTACTTGACAAGGACATTTTTAAATAAGTGACGCATCATCCTCTTAGGTGGCACGTTAATCTTTTTTATTTAAATCATTAAACTCCCACGTTCAAGTTAGTTTTGTTCTTAATTGAGTCTTTCTCAAAGTAAAAGTCACTTATCTTGTTTCGGGGTTAATAGTCTTTGTTTATAAGGTTTTGATCGTGTGATTGTTGTTAGAAACCATAAGAACCTGACATTGTTTCTTTTGTAAATGATAAATATAAGATTAAAATAAAATATGAGTTCATATTATAGTAACACGAAAGGTGACGTCTATTCATAAAGAATCAGAAGGATGTATTTGTTTAAAAATATATGAAGAGACACGGTGGTTTTGCTTAATGGATGCGACTACTGATTTTGTGTTCTATACAAACCTTGTTCGGTCCCTGCAGAAACACATTTGAATGCACAAGAAGTCCCATTCTTCATAAATAGTGTATTCTACTGAACACTAATTAACAAAAGGACATGGAGTGATCAACGAATTCGGGTATGTCATTAATAGAGTTCTAGAGTTTGTGTTGTAATAGGTTACGTAGTTACCTTAGTCATCTCATGTACATTTGGGTATAAATCACCCATCATCTTGTAAATATCGGTTAGATCATTATTCTCAAAATGTCTTAATCTTCACCGTTTCATGGTATCAGAGCCTCCTCTCTGAAACCTAATTTTCCCAACCAATATTTCTGCCAAAGACATATTACTCCCGCCACCACCGCATCATGAGTAATGCAGATAGCCGGGTAAACACCCCCTCCTCCCCGTCAACCTCCTACCATCAGTGAGACTCCAATTCCACCACCCTCCACCGCTGAGACATGATGTTGACGACCCCCAACCTCTCCAGCGTCCTCTTGAACACACGTCTCTATTATACATTCATCATTCAGATAATCCTGGTTTGTCTCTATGTCCTGTTGTTCTAAAGGGTGACAATTATCAGGAATGGACCACCTCGATGAAGAATGGTCTCAAGGTAAAACGTAATCTCAGTTTTATTGACGGCCGTATCACTCAGACCAGTGTGCTTTTGTGGATCTTAATGATTGGTACATCGTTAACTCCATGTTGATCGGTTGGGTCGTTCATTCTATTGACCCGTCACTTCGGTCTTCTATCACATATTTAGAGACCGTCTTTTAATTTTGGGAGGAGTTACGCAATCATTTTTCTGTAGGAAATAGCCCTCGCCTACTCCAACTTCGTGCAAATTTGGCAAATTGTCGAAAAGGTGGTATGTTCGTTGCATCATATTATGGGGCGCTCAAGAAAATCTGGGACGAGATCACTACACATGTCCCTCTTCAGGCATGTCTCTGTAGTAATTGTCCATGTAACATCACGACCAAGCTTTGGACTGAACGTGATATCGAGCACCTTTATCAAGTTTTTCTTGGCCTTGACAACACGTTTGGTATTCTTCATTCTAGCATCATGGTGCAAGAACCATCACCATCTCTCTGGTTTATGCTCTGGTTGTTTAGGAAAAAACGTCATAAGAATATGATGCATGAACGCGACACCAAGTCTGACGGCATGGCATTCGCAGCTCAGGCTAAGCCAGGTTTTCAGCCGTGCCCATCAGCTCCACCAACACTGGAAAAACCCTCAAACAGTTACCCATCGTGCACTCATTGTGGGAAGCTCAGCCATGAAGTCTCTTGATGTTGGAAAATTCACGGTGTTCCAGAAGGTTTTGTCCATCGTTCGTCCGACCGTGGAAATCTTGGAGCTAGTCGTGGCCACAGTTCTGCAGGCGGCAGCGTCGCCCTCTTGGCCCAACAACAACTCCCATCTGCCACATCCGATGTCACCTCTATTTCTCAGTCTGTAGCTTGTGGCTCAAATCCCACTCCTAATCAACAACAGGCTTTCCTGCAAATGTACAAATCTATGAACACTCATTCCGCTGATGCTACTGGTAAGCATTATTTATGGATTCTCAACACTGGTGCCTCTTTTCATATAATGGGTAATCTGGCCTTTCTTTGTGATATTAATTATATTGCACCTGTTCCTATTAAGCTTCCAGAAAATCGTGTTGTTATAGCAGTTCAGGAAGATTCTTTGGTCTTTTTTCAATATGCTGGGAATGATCATGTTTTCTATTTTTGACTCTGGAATGCAATCTTATCTCCTTTGCTAGGTTTCTTCTACATGCTCGGTGTTTCTCTTTCTTAACAGACCAGTTATGTGTACTTCAAGAAACCATTACGAAACAATGATTGGTGTGGGTGAGCAACGCAGTGGAATTTATTGGTTGCGGCATTTCTCGGATGCCACACATGCAAGACATGCGTCCAAACCCCAGAAGATGCACTTGGATGAATTTGTGGCACAAGATGCTAGGTCATCCTTCAATTGTAGTTTTATCTTCTTTATATGTTCCATGTGATTCTGTTCGTAGTACCATCCCCTGTGACATTTGTTTCAATTCCAAACAAACAAGAGTTGTTTTTCCATTAAGTTCTAATGAAGCCACACATTTATTTGAACTTTTGCACTGTGACATTTGGGGTTCATATCGTACTCCTGCTTCTTGTGGTGCTACTTATTTTGTTACAATTTTTTATTATGAGTCTCGTGCTACTTGGGTCTATGTACTAAAATCCAAGTTAAAAGTTTCACGTTTGACTATGGATTTATGTCCTTTGATTGTCACTCAATTTGAGTCATCAGTTCGTTATTTTCGATCAGACAATGGTACAGAGTTACTAGGCCTGAAGGACTATTTTTCTACTCACATCATTATTTGTGGGACCTCTTCTATTTACACACCCCAACAAAATGACAAGGTAGAGCACAAGCATTGCCATCTCTTAAATGTGGCACGTGTTTTTATTTTTCACGCCTCTATTCCCATCAAGTCTGGGATGAATGTCTCCTTATTGTGTCCTTCTTGATCAATCGTACTCTTACTCCAGTTCTCGATAACAAGATTCAGTTTTATGTGATGTTTCAGAAAGAACCAAATTACTTTGATTTACGTGTCTTTGGGTGTTCTTACCTTGCTTTGGTTCTTTATCGGCCTACTGATAAGTTTGTTGCTCGTGGTCAAAAATGTGTTTTCATAGGATATCCCAGTGGAAAACAGGGTTGGCGTTTGTATGATTTTGAATCTGGTATGTTTTTCTTCTCTCGGGATGTGGTATTTTTCGAGGATCACTTTCTGTTTTGTGATTTTCCTTCATCACAGATGCCACCTCTGCAATCTCCTATGCCTCATCCGATCATCTATAACCTTAAAGATCTTTCCTCCTCCCAAGAGTGAGCTCTTCTCTGGAGCACGCTGCACCATCCATGAACTTTCCATCCCCGTCTGTCTAATAGGCAACTTCCAGCCTACCCTCTCCAGCCGAGCTAGGCGAGGGATCACCTGTGGCTGCTTCCGAGGAGCCTCAAATAGAGCTTAGGTGCAGCTCACATCACCGTCAACCGAGCGTCTTGCTCAAGGGTTTTGTCTGCAGCTCTATGCTCCCTGACGCTCACAAGTCCAGCTCAGCTACCTTGTCCACTTCATATCATATCCCTCATTTTATCTCTTCTCAGTGCCCACTTTCTCGCAACACTTATTTCCTGGCTTGAGCCATCTCACTTCTATGAGGCCGTACAACAGCTATGTTGGCAAGAGGCCATACAAACCGAGCTCGAGGCTCTCGAGCTATAAGACATCGCTTCCTTCCGAAAAGAAGACAATAGGTTGCAAATGGGTCTATCACATCAAGTACAAGTCGAACGGAGATATTGAATGCTAAAAGGCTTTCCTTGTTGCGTTGGGAAATTGTCAAGTTAAGGGCATTGATTTCAATGAAATATTTTCTTTAGTTGCCAAGATTGTCACTGTTCGTACGTTCTTATCAGTTACTGCAGTTCGAGGATAAGAAATCCATCAAATGGACATACACAATGCCTTTATTCAGAGAAATCTGGTTGAGCTAGTCTTTATGTCTACACCGCCGGGCTATTCTAAGGAATTTCCTAGTCAAGTTTTCACCTCAATAAGTCCCTTTATGGTCACAAACAGGCTCCGCGTAATTGGTTTTCCAAGTTGGCGCAGACCATTCGTCGATACGGTTTCAGGCAGAGCTATGCCGGCTATTCTTTATTCAGTCTCAACTGAGCTGGTCACACTCTTCATGTTTTGGTGTATGTCAACAACTTGATTATTGCATGTGATAGTGCTACTGCCACATCTATTTTCAAGCAGTATTTTTCATGCTACTTTCACATGAAGAACCTCGACATTCTTAAGTATTTTTTGGGCCTCGAAGTTGTGCGACATCTCTCCAGTATTTTTGTTTCCCAGTGCTAGTATGCCCTTGTGGTGGTCGCCGAAGCTGGTCTTCTCGGATCAAAGCCGGTTGCTTCGCCAATGGATCCAATGCATAATCTCGGCAAGATGTTGGTCCAGATTATGCTCATTTTGAGAAATGCCACTGTTTAATTGGGAAGTTGGTCTATCTGACTATCACTTAGCCTTAGCTCATCTTTGTAGTTAACATTTTATCTCAGTTCATGCAGCAGCCAATGTTAGAGCACTGGACTGCTGCCCTGCGCGTTCTTCACTACATTAAAGGTAGCCCTGGTCAAGGTTTCTTTCTTGAGATAGTAGCTTGGCTATGACTGCTTATTGTGGTTCTTATTGGGTGACCTATTCTATCACTTGTCACTCTGTCACTGGTTACTTTATCAATTTGGGAGTGTCGTCGATATCTTGGAGGACCAAGAAGCAACACATTGTATCGCGATCATCAATAGAGGCCAAATATAGAGCTATGGCGATTGCATTTTGTGAGATTCTATGGCTTTACTCTCTTTGTATTCTTTATTCAGATCTAGTTCCCCCTTTATTGTGCTAGTCAGACTGCTCTCCAAATCACGAAAAACCTGATTTTTCATGAACAAACCAAACATATAGGGATTGACTTCCATCTTTTTCATTATTTAGTGTCTTCCCATATTCCTACTTTGGACCAGCTGGCGGATATGATCACAAAGGCACTAGGGCGGACAACTTTTCTTCATCTCATCTTCAAGTTGGGCATTCTCGACCTTCATACTCCAACTTGATGGGGGTAATACAGATCTAGAGTTTGTGTTGTAATTGGTTACATAGTTTACATAGTTACCTTAGTTTTCTAATGTACATTTGGGTATAAATCACCTATCATCTTTTGAATATCAATTAGATCATTATTCCCAAAATATATCAATTTTTCTTGTTTTAGTCATCTTATGTTAAACTCTATAGGGAGTGTGTAAAAGTGACTTGCATTCACTCATCATATCAACATATATTTATACAAGAGGTTGCTTAGATAATAATAAAAACTATGATAAACTAATCATATACGACGTTGGCTTTCCAAAATACTATCTATATTCCAATAATCCCCCAACAAGTTCATGGAGATGGAGCGGCATGAAGTTTGGACCGAAGCATAGTAGAGCAAGCAGCACTAATAACCTTTGGAAAAATGGTAGCAATCTTATCAGGGGAGCGAATATGATGAACAACTAAAGAACCATTATCAACCTCCTCACGAACAAAATGATAATCAATCTTGATATTCATAGATCATTGATGAAATATAGTATTAGCCGACATATATATAGTACTGAGATTGAAATAGGCGGCGGTGAAAGTGGAGCTTTGAAATTAAGCAACAACTGCTGAAGCCAAATGAGCTCAATGGCTATGAATGCAATAGCACGATATTCAGCTTCTGAGTTGGATTTTGCAACAACATACTATTTTTGAGATGACAACCTTGTAAGATTACCACCATAATATATAGCAAAAATATGCTGAGAGCAACTTTCATCTCCATCAGAAGACCACCCAGCATTAGAACAAGCAACAAGACGATGATCAGTACAATGTCCAAAACAAAGACCATAAGAAAAAGAACCCTTTAGATACCTCAAAATGTGTTTCCTAAGAGACCAATAATTTTTTTAGGACTGAGCCGATTAATAGCATAATAGATATCAGACCGGGTAATCGTAACATAGTGCAAGGCACCAACAATACTACAATAAAAATAAGGATCACGCACAGGGTCACTAGACTGCACAAGCCACCAAGTAGGCTCTGCTGGGGTCACAATGGGTTTTGTGTCAGCCATTTTACTTCATTCAAGGAAATCACGGATATACTTCTAATGAGGAAGAACAACACCATATTTTGAGCAATCGAACTCAATGCCCAAAAAATAGTGCAGTGGACTAAGATCATGAAGAGAAAAAGTATCATTAAACTTGGAAAGAAGCTAGAAATAGCCGGTGATGACGAGCCAGTAATAATCATATCATCCAAATAAACAAGGAGATAAAGAACAAGCTTTCCAGAACGACAAATAAAAAGTGTAGTGTCAGACTTACAAGGAACAAACCCATGATCCTGAAGAAAAAGATGAAGCTTCGTAAACCAAGCACGAGGTACTTGTTTAAGTTCATAGATATCCTTCTTCAAGAGACGAACATGTGAGGGTCAAGATTGATCCAAAAAACAAGAGGTTGAGACATAAACAACTGTTCAGAAAGATCATCATTGTGGAAAGTATTATTGATATCCACTTGACAAACAGGCTAATTGAGAGTGAGCACAATGGTGAGAACAAGGAAAATGGTAGTATGCTTGACCGTTGGGATGAAAGTATCAACATAATCAACACCCTCCTCCTGTGTGAAACCCTTAGTGACAAGGCGCACTTTGTATCTTTCAATGGAACCATCGGCATGGTGCTTAATCCTGTACACCCACTTACAACCAATAATGTTAGCATTATGAGGAGGTGAGAAAGTGTTAACGTCCCATTACGCATAAGGGAATCATACTCAAGTTGCATCACATTTTTCCATTTGGGTATTTTAGAAGCCTGAGAAAAAGTTTTGGGTGCAGAATAAAGAGAATCATAAGGAGGTAAGGGATGTTTGGTAGATAGAAGAATTTATTTTTAAATTATTAGATTTAGTACAAGTAATCAATGAGTGTTGACTGTCATCTGCAACCCAAAAATAGGTAGGAACAAAAGGAGTGATAACAGAGGGAAGTGAGATAAGCTCGTAGCTGAGCTTGCCGCATCCGGAGAGGAAGAAACAACTGAGCTTACCTCGTCTGGAGAAGAAGATACGACGGAGCTAGCCACGTATGGAGTGAAGGGGGCCGCTCGCCATTTGGAATGGTCAATGGAGCTCGCCGCGTTTGGAGATGAAGGGGCCACTCCTCGCTGGGACTGGCCGATGGAGCTCACAGACGGGAAGCTGCTCGACGGGTAGAGCTAAGATGGAAAGTGGGAAAGGGCTAGAGAAGACTAGGGGCTCGGGTTAGAGGAGCTGGGCGATGGCCTGAGCTCAAGTTTAGCTGCCACGGGTAAGGGTGGTGGGGAAGGAGACCATGGAGAAATAGGGGCGAGAGATTGGAAGCTCGACGCAAGTTGGAGGAGAGACAAAGGAATAGATTGTGATGTAAGAGAAGAAGCATAAGATGTAGGTGTGAAATGATTGGGATATGGAAAAACGGATTCAAGAAAAATGACATGGCTGGCAATATAGATGTGGTTAGTAGGAACATGAAGATAGAGATTAGCTTTATGATGAGAACTATAACCAACAAAAATACAAGGAGAAGTTGATACTTAAGTTTATTATAAAGATAAGGACGTAGGAAAGGATAGCACAAACCACAACAAAAATTGAGAAAATCATAATCAAGAAGTTTTTTTATGGAGAGATTCATGTGGAGACTTATGATCAACACTGGGGGATAATGTATGATTATAAAGGTAGACATAGGTGCGAAAGGCCTGCTCTTAGAAGAGGGTAGGCAGCTGAGCTTTAGAGAGAAGAGAGAGACCTTTTTCTACGATGGTTTTGTGACGACGTTCAACAACACCATTTTGAGACTAAGTGTGAGGACAAGAAACACGATGAGCAATACCTTGAGACTGAAGTTAGGACGAGACAATGTGAAACTCACTCCTCCCCCCTAGTCAGAATGAAATTGTTTAATTTTAGAGTTAAATTGTGTTTTAACCATTTTCTGAAAAAGATGGAAATACTGAAGAACTTGTGATTTTTTGACAGAAAATATATCCACACAAATTTGGTGCAATCATTAAAAAAATGATTTCCATTAAACTAATAAATAGGGGGAGAACCCCAAACATCAAAATTCACCAAATCAAAAGGAAACGGACTAGGTTTATGAACTTGAAAAATAGGTAGGCGATGACTTTTCTGAAGTTGGCAAGATTTATTGAAACCGTTTAAATTATTCAGGGAAATAGGTAATTGAAAATGAGAAATAAGACGCTTAAGAGAGGACTCGTGACAATGACGGAGACGTTAATGCCAGCTCTAAAGATTAGTCTTGGCCCCAAGGAAAACACAGGAGAGTGCAGAAAAGGACTTTGGCGGATTAAGGCAATGAAGGCTATTTTCAACGGTTCCTGTTTGGAGCATCCGACCTTGTCGATCGTTTACAAAAAAAATGATTAGGAAAGAACACCATATAAAATTATTATAAGAAGTAATTTGAGAGACACTTAACATATTTTTATTGATGTCAGGAAAAATAAAATATTGTGTAGATTAACAGATTTATGAGATGATGGAAAAATGGATGAGCCTAAATGAGTAATAGGAAGGAACACACCATTGCAAACTTGTAAGCAATTATTTCTAGGATAATCAGAGTGAACAGAAAGATTTCCTAAGTCGGAGGTGACACGATTGGTTGCGCCAGAGTCGTAAAAACAAGCAGGATCATAAATAGCGGATGAAGGGTTGTTCATCGCTGAGACATACACCTCACCCACTACTGGAGTTGCGTGATTGACGAGGATGGGTGGCTAGGAATTCAACCATGTTTAGGTGCTACTAGAACTTGAGAGCTTCATGTCCCTGATGATGATAAATATAGCATTGAAAAGTGGGCCGAGAAGAAGTAGTAGCCGAATCTGACGTGACTGAGGATGCCGTACAGAAACGTTGGAAGTGAAGGTGGTGGCCACCAAATTTATGTATTGAATACGGGCTTCCTCCTCAAGAAGCATGCCCAAGGAGTTGGTGCAACAAAATAAAATCGGATCAAATATTGAAAGCCATACAAAATGCCGCATACCAAGCATCAAGACCATGAAGACCACATTCAAAAAACTTATCATCAAATATAAAATGAGGGCATTCTGCCATAGAATCAGAAAAACAATGCTTCTTCTCCACATAATCCAGAATGGAGAGATAACCCTTTGGAAAATTCCGAAGTTGATGCTTCAGATGTATTAAATTTGCGCGAGCCTGTGCATGAAACATCTACTCCAAGATCTGCCATGCGTCGGAGGTAGTAACTGCACAAACAACATGAGCTAGCAGAGATGGAGAAATTGTAGATTGAATATTAGAAAAACCAGGCGATCCTTCTTATTTCACGTAGCAAAGGCCGCATAAGGGCGTGGTGGCTTGTATGAATCAGAAACGGCTTCTATGAATTCCGATAGGGATGAACCCAAAACAAGAAGGGAATCAATATCATAGGTGAAAATAGTAGATTTGATGATTGACACTATAGAGAATAATTGTTTTGATCAAGATAACTGAAGAGCGGGGAGTTTGACAGTAGGGGTTTGATCAGATGTAGCAGTGGAAAGGACTTCCAAATTGGAAAATATATTTTCCAAACCTATGAGAGGAAAAACGGTTGGCGGCGGAAAAATAAAGAGGGAGGCGGCCAACAGCTAAGGGTACGGTTTAGGGCTTTGATGAGAGGATCGGGGTTAGGCTGATACCATGTAAAACTGTATAGGGATTGTATAAAATTGACTCCTATTCATTCATCATATCAACAAGTATTTATACAAGAGATTTTTGAAAGAATAAGCTAAAACTATGGAAACCTAAACATATAGCAATACAACATTGGTTTTCCAAAAAAACTATCTATGTTCCAGTATCTTATTATATTATTTATGCATGAGTATTATAGAATTGAATCACTAAATTATTATTTATGCTAATAAATATGACCCTCCAATTTCTTAGATTGTGGTCTGACATGGGGTATTGGGGTGAGTAGTGTTTTCTTCCATTCTCGGGATTGTTAACTTTGGGGTGAAGCTATGTGATTGAAACTTGTGATTGGAGCTTGTGTATTTCGAGCGCCAATAGGGTCCAAAAAATCGGTGGTTTCACTGCTTACACTACTGCAAAACTGGGTCATAGGCACCGACAATTCATCGCAAGGGCACTGGTATTTTGGGCCCTTGGAATACCGGTGCCTCAATGATTCAGTGCTAGAATGTAGTTTCAAGCACGGTATACGATATCGGTGCTCTACATTTTAAGCACTGGTACTTGATATAGATGCATGTTATTTCACCATCGGTGTAAAAATTCTCACACCGGCATGTTATAAATATACCTGTTCAAGGTGTAGTTATCCGGTGCGAGAAAGAGCATAGGTATGTTAACATTTACTCTAGTGCTCAAAATGTTTAGGACCTATGTCAAATCTCATATCGGTGCCTATGATATTCCAGAATCGGCCAGTATAATGCAACCGATGCTCCTTTCTTAAGCATTAGTATGTCCATTATATATGAAACCAGTGCCTATTGTTTTATCACACAGGTATGTAAATATCAATTGGTGCTTTGTAATATAACACTGGTTTGGGTTAGAATGATTTAGTATCGGTGCAAGTTTTCAATTAAATTTTCAATGCATATTTTATATATTCATGTCCCATTCCGGATCAAATTTGAGGAAAATGTTTTGAATAAACCTCATGGAGCATGTCAAACAGAACATTCGCAATAAAAAAATGATATGAAAATCCAAATAAAAATATTGAAAGCATGAAATATAATTGTCAATCTAAATCCTCCCAGCACTCAAGAAATTTTTAAATCCTTCACCAATCAATCAATTAAATTTCCCTCATCATCAATATCGGTCTTTGCATTTTTTGAGTAGACCGTGATCCATGTCTCACACCATTTCTCGGCAACTTCTTGCAATTCATAGACATTGTATGCCCCACACCCATCCAGAAAAACTTTCCATTTGGAAATGTCTGGCATTAGGCAAAGTATTGAATTTGAAGAAAGAACGGTGGTATTTTTAGTAGGTAAGATAAGGTACTTACGTCAAGGAGATTTTGGGAAGATATCTTCAGCACAATTTCTTCCAAGAATAGGATGGCATTATACCTAGATTCTCAGCAACTGCTTTATCATCGGTGCTAAGAGAAAAATAGCAAACGTCAAGTTATGAAAATGTGCATAATACAATTTTTTTAGTAACTGTAAGCCATGTCGAAGGATATAAAGACTTACGTTGATATTTATAATTTTCATGTTAAAATCAGACGATGGTTCTGTCTTCCTCTTTTTCCTCTCATATTTACAAGAAACCTTGCAGATATAATAAATTAAAATAATAGGAACAATGATTTGATGAGATAAATTAAGAATAATTGAAAGGATTGAATACTTGGAAATCACTTGGTTTTCCATATAATGGGTGGGTTTTATAATACCGCTCAACGTGTCCAAGGTGAAAACATCATTCGTACTGGGACAGTTGATGATGAGGAACCGATGATTGTTGCGTTGAAATTTACAAATTGTAAATTTTGTAATGGGGATAGTATTGGTATAAGAATAAAAAAATTTTGTCTTACATTCTAAGATATGGTACCAAATACAAGTCAGCTTCACATGAAGTCATCGTATCTAAAATCAAGTTAACCCGAATATTGATTTCAATTACGTTCTTGTTCGTACTTTTGACAAACTGAAATTGGGTAGGTCATATATATACCAATAATGATTATTAA